>JBBKCR010167955.1:0-15631 GCA_037577295.1 Ladigesia roloffi | reverse complement strand
GTTTTGACGTTGAATGAATGTTTTTTCATAAACTGACATTATTTCAACCACATTTAAACGTTTAAGGTCGGTCGAATCCCAGCTGGGTCCAGATCACCTACACAGCAGAGTGTATTTGTATTTAATGTCGAGTCATGTGAGAGTTCCTTTGGGAGAGTTTTATTTTGACTAGTTAAGTAACAACTTCATTTTGTGTCTGTGCAGACATTGCACAAGAAATGGACTATTTTCTAAATATGATTTTGATTCTGAAAACATAACTGACCTAGTGTGTGTGTGTGTGTATGTGTGTTAGAGTGGTAGTACATTCTGAATCATTTTAATTTTAATGTATATTATATTTGATATTGTCTTGAGTGTCTGTTCAGGTTTTACATAAGAAGCTTCCTAATGGTTTATATTTTGATTCTGAAAACATACTTGACTGTTTTAAACCACGTGTGTGTGTGTGTTAGGGTCATAGCACACAATTTTATTTTCACTTAGTTTTATATTTTATTCTGTTTTGGTCCGTTTGTGCAGTTGTTTCATGAGCAGCATTCTGATTTTTCTGATTCTGATTCTGAAAACATGCCTGCCCATGTTCGTGTGTGTGTGTGTGTGTGTGTGGTAGGGCGTGGTGGGGGTAGGGGGCTAATTAGGGTTAGAGGCCACGGTTGGAACATTTAAACAAAGAAACTGCCTGACAAAGCGATGGAAAGTTGACTCAACACAATCTCTTCAACTTCTATATAGAATGTAATGAACGGGACGGGAGTGAGCGTAAAGGTTCTTTTTATTCAAAAAGCATTTATAGGTGGACATCCGCCAACATATACCAATATAAAAGGAAGAAGGAATTTGGGCGAAGGGAAAATCCAAAGGAAAGCGCTTGTGTATTAATAACTATTTCCTGTTCAATTTAGTGGAACCAGCTCCACTCCTGGAACCCCGCCAGTCCTCTGTTCCAACACTAAGAGACCTTGACTGGCAAGATCACCTGCATATGCTCATATCCCAGGCCATTTGCTCAGTTCAAAGCACATTATATTGACAAAAGTATTGGGACACCGGAAAATTACACCAAGAGGGACTATAGTGAAATTCCATTTCAACTCATTTATTTTAATATGGAGTTGGTCCCCATTTGCAGCTATAACAGCATCCAATCGTCTTGGAAGACTTTCCATGAGATTTTGGAGTTTCTGTGGAATTTGTGTCCATTCATTCTTTAGAACATTTATGAGGTCAGACACAGATGTAGGATAAGAAGGTCTGGCTCGCAATCTCCATTCCTGTTCATCCCAAAGATGCTGGATGTGGTTAAGGTCAGGTCTCTGTGCTGATAGTCAAGTTCTTCCACAATAAACTCATCCAGCCATGTCTTTATGGAGCTCGCTTTGTCCACTGGGGCACAGCCATGCTGGAATAGAAAAGGTTCTTCCCCAAACTTGGTCCAAAATATGTCCAAAATCTCTTCACTGAAGTAAAGTTACTTCAAATACATGAAAACAGTAGTGTCCCAATACTTTTGTCCATGTAGTGTATCTGATCTTGCTACCTTTTTGTTAATGTGTATAAACGATCCATATCTGTCATGTGCGGCCATATCTAATCTAAAAAACGGGTGGAATTCCACTGTGTGCACAGAATACAATACATATTTTCATATTCAGAGCATGACCTTGTGCCTTTTTCCCCACATAATCTGAATACTTGTTGCTGTTTACACTGTGTCAAAATTTCATGGTGAACGGACCAACGTCAGTTGTTCAGTAAGACTAAAATTAAAACTTGTTGTACTTCAAATTGCTTTAATTGTCTTGGAAAGTCATTTATTATTAGATACAAAGATGAATTCCAACGGTATTAATATTCAAACAGACTCTGCTGCCATAAAGCAGTGTTTTATTGTTCAGTGTTTAAGGAACGGTTGTTATCTGTGCCCTACTTAAGCCATAGAGTTTATTGTATAGTGTTTTGAATAATTTGTTTCCTGGACTAATTGCATTTATGATCAGTTTGTGTTGACAACTGATGCTGAAGTGTGTTAAATGTAGCCAAGAGGAACTTTCCTATATTTGTGATGGGAAGGAATGGCAAAAACATTAAAAATTAAATAAATTGTTCTTACTTTTATACTTATTTCTACTTTACTTGTAGTTATTTTGTATTTGTTTTAGGAATGGTCAGATTTGTGTTCAATTTAAAATGATACTAATGTTTTGGTAATGGTTTGCACAGTCTCTAAATATGTGTGTGACAAATAAAGAATCGTGAATGAATATCAAATTTCACTTGTTTGACTGCAGAATGGATTTCCCACTTGTGTGAGATTTGGGGAAAAGGGTTGTTTGGGTTTCTCCCAGGTGAGACCTTACATTTAAACTCATAGACTTTAATATGGAGTTGGTCCCCCATTTGCCGCTATAACAGCATCCAATCTCCTTGGAAGACTTTCCATGAGATTTTGGAGTTTCTGTGGAATTTGTGTCCATTCATTCTTTAGAACATTTATGAGGTCAGACACTGAGGTTGGATGAGAAGATCTGGCTCACAATCTCCATTCCAGTTCATTCCAAAGGTGCTGGATGTGGTTAAGGTCAGGGCTTCTTCCAGGTGAGTAAAGTGAAGGCTGCTCTTCAGGATCTCCAGGTAAAACCCCAGTAAAACCCGAGGTATTAAGACCTCTAAGAAACACGTATGAAGGTGTAAGGAAACATCAACGCTGTATTGTTCGGGTGCTTTCTCGTCATGCCACCGAGCGTCAAGATCTACCGGGAAAAAACCTGTTTATCCAGACACACCTTCTCACGCCGGTTGTTTATTATTGCTTCATTCCACCAATTTACGGTAAGCTGGGCTCCTCCCGCTCTGCAATCTGGGTTTGTTTTGTATGCTGTCATTCTCCTCACACGCCCAGCCTGTGAGTGTTTGTAACCAGCTGCTTTCTATACACCCATAAATGGAAGGACTGATATGTGTGGTTTATATATGATAATGAATTCCAGTGGAAAATACTTCCCCTCACATGTGCCAAATAGGAGTCACAGGACGGCTCAGGCACTGAACCACACTTTGATTCAGGGGTTTGACATGCATTACCTTCTCATATATCAAATGATTAGTACAGCGCAGCCACCCCAGCGCTTACGGTAAGATCAGGAGAAAGGAAATAGACGTGTAACATGTTTACTTGTTTGCTGTTGCCTGACTAATGGGCAGGGAAGGGTCAGGTGACTGTGCTGGGATTGTTTTTGCATTTACTGCTCTGCTGCACGTGGGGCTTATCACAGTATACAGTCAAAACAATGGCACTACACTTTGCAATGTGACTACTCTCAAACATACACACACATACACACTCGGCCACGCCGCCGAGTGCCTCGGCCTGATTGCGGTTTGGCCGTTTCACAATGGACGAGTCCACAAATTTCCCAGGCTTTTGTTCCAGGCGTGATCTGGACAGCAACATTCTCTATGCAGGGCTTGACCAGCCTTTTGTGGATTTTTTGTCATTGCTGGTCCACCATCTATTGTGCACGCAGCTGAAGCAGATGCCCATTGCAATGTTTTTCACCTATGCTGGTTTCCAAAAAACAATGTTCACTGTCTATACTAGTCGGTGTGCAAAGCGGACGCTATTCGTATCTGTATTTGTATTTGTTGAAAAGGTGGAAAGTATTCATATTCGTGTTTATATTCGAGTAAAAGTCATAATTCTACTCCTGAACTTTATTGTGTGACAGGGGAAGGATGTGGGGGGTGGGAGGTGGAAGCGGAGTATCTACTCCGGAAAGTGAGCACGTGACGGGGGGATTTCTGAATTCAAATTTGTCCGAATGCCTTATTCGAAAATAAACACGTTATTTGTGCCTATCTGAATACGCTATTTGGGTTCGGTTCCACCCCTAGCCTACCCTAGTTGCAATGTAGATTCTCCACTGAAAGTCTTTTCGGTGCAAGTCTAGGCCTAATCTGGCTCCTTTTACATACAAGCTAATCTTAGTTATAAAATAAATGATGCTGTCAGTGGAGGGATCTTCCAAGTCTAGTTTTAGGTTCAGCACAGGTTTTAAATACATAATAGGCTTAGTTTTAAAATAGATGATGCTGCCAGTTGAGATTCCTCACTAAAGTCCTTTTATCTTCCAAGACTAGTTTTAGGTTCAGTTTTAATTTATGTATCGATTAGGTTTAGTTTTAAAATAAACGATGCTGCCAGTGAAGGTTCTGTTTAGCTTCCAAGCCCTGTTTTAGACTCAATAACTAGCCTTAGCTTTATAATAAATGATGCTGTCAATTGACCTATCTTCCAAGTCTAGTTTTAGGTTCTGTACTGGTTTTACATACATAGTAGCCTTACTTTTAAAATAGACGATGCTGCCAGTTGAAGTTCTGCATTAAAATCAAGTCTGTTTAGCTTCCAAGCCCTGTTTTAGGATCAATACTGATTTTCCAAAAAAGCTTAATGGAGGCTCCTCACTATAAGTCTTTTATTCAGTCTAACTTTAGGCTTCGTACTGGTTTTCCATGTGTATTATGCTTAGCTTTAAAATAAACGATGCTGTCAATGGATTTTCCACTAAACATGAACACTTTTTATCATTTAAGTCTAGTTTTAGTCCTAATCAGGGAGTGTGTGTGGTAGACAGGGACAACCCTAAAGTCTCATTTTCCACAGAAAAGTGACACAGACCTAATCCGTGTCAGAGTGCTGTGGTAGGTGATAATATTGCTTTTCAGAGATGCTGTGGCATCTGGAGCTCAGCGGAATGTGGCAAACCCTGGCTGGGAGGGGGAAGTATGTTAAAAATGTGCTTTTGTTGCTCTGCCGGAGTGGGAAATGCTCGCGGTTCCCCCGCAGCCGAGGCCATGGGTGTCTTTTTCACGCGGCTTCTGTTGAAATGGGCCAGTGTGTCTGAAAGTTCAAAGTCCCATTCAAGGCCCAGTGGAAAGTCTAGAGGTCCAGAGGAATACAGGGAAACTCTGCCCTGTTTTTGATAACTCGCTCTCTTTTGGTTTCACTGTAAACAGCTCGAGCTTGATGTGCGGTAAACCCGACAAAAAAGGAAAACACACCTCACGTTACCGGACCGAGCAGCACTGTTTATAGGTCAGCATCGTATCAGGTCAAAAGAGTGTGTCGACTGATAAAGCTCTGTTTTCTTCCCAGACTCAAAAAATCCAGTTAATGATGGCGGCGAGTCAAGAGCACCGTGTCCTTGAACAGCCAGGCATTCTGGGACAGCGGACCTCTTTTAGTTCACGCTTCCAGACTACATGTGGCCTATATTTCGCCTGGATCCAGTCCTAATATATTCAGTGGCGTAGCTTGATTTCACCTCTTACTACCAATCCAAGCGTTTCCTCCAATCCTGCCTGGTGACTAAATTAATCATGTTGCACTGCCTAGAAATAATGAAAGGGACCCTCTGAACAAAAAAATATAAACTCACCTGCTTCAGTGATTCCACAAAAGTTCTGGGAGTGAGATTTTCCAATTTAAAGAAAATCAGAAAAAGGTCTCCTGGGGGAAATTATGATCTGACTCCACATATACAGAGACACAGTAATCCTGGAAAATATGGTGTCTAAATAAATCCAGCTCTGCAGAAAATACTTAATAATACGTAATAATACGCTACAGTATACACACATGCTGGGGTTTAAATACTATAGATCAGTAACTTACTGTGAATTATTAATAACACAAATAGATGAGTAAAATTGACATAAATGATATTTCACAAGGTAAGACTACTGCACATAATATGAGAGACTGCAAATCAGGATAGTTCTGTAACAAAAAAAGAACATTGCAAATATGTCTCTTGAAAGTGGGAGGAGATTTCCAAGAAGTGGTCAGGATGGCTACATGTGGACTGGTACATTTTATTTTGGCTAGTTGGTGAAAGCAGAAAAAAGAAAAATAACAGTTTCAGTGTTACATCTGTATAAATGGTGTGTGTGTGTGGGGTGTATGTGTGTGTGTGTGGGGGGGGGGGGGGGGGGTGGACTAGAGTCTAGGGACCTGCTTTTGTGATCAGAAGGGCATGCGTTCAAATCCCAGGCCTGCTAGTGTCATCCTTAAGGCTCCCTAAAGCAAGAAACTGCCCCCACCGGATGCCCCCCTCTGCCTTGAATGTGGAAAAACAATTTCACACACTGTGGTGTAAAAGTGCTGCTCTATTATTATTTACATACAGTATAAGTGGATTTTAAATTGCTATAGGGGCCTCACTCTTAGGCAAGCCATCTGATTTTTTATTGATATTTGTAATAATAAATATGTTGTTTGGAGGGATCCAGAAAGGAATAATCTCTTCATTTTCCATTCCTTGACAGTCCAACAGTGACAATACCTTCAACTCACAAGAGTCAGGCTTCTGATCAGCAGCTCAGGGAGGCCACCTGCTGGTGTCGGGTGAGTCGTACAGATTTCTCCTCTGATTCTAAAGGTCATCCAACAAAGTTTGTTCTGTTCTCAGGTGAATAACAGACATTTTCATTCTTTACAAGCAATATTTGCCTAACATACCTTTATTAGGCGAAAACGTTATTTCTTTTCCTTTTTTATTTTTGTTTAAACTTCCTAACCCCTTATTTCTTCTACATATTTGAAATAAAATTCTGAATTCTTGTACTTTCTTTCATCATATAAGTTGTGCTATTCATTCATTTTTATGCAATCAATTAACATGAGAATACATGTTTCTTCATCTCACTAATGGACATGTTGGGGCCGATTACACTTCAGTCCACACTCCAGACTCTGTCAGCTCTCCGTCACACACACAAGGGATCACAGTCCTGAAGGACACTTCACTAAGATTGCTCAAAGGATCAAGTTTGGGGTCTTCTGATGACAGACCACTCAGGAAAACATCCATTTAAAATACTTTCACACTATACTGTTACCCTGCTGTATTGTCTATTTACAGTACAGTTTTAGATTTACATCCTATATTGCTACACTTATTGTGTATTGTTTATTCAATGCCATAACTGCGTACTGTACAAATATATATATATATTAATAATAAAATACATAATAATAATAATAATAATAATAATAATGTACATATATATATATACGTATATACATAGGGTGCAACCCCAGCCTCTCTGGAAGGGTCACATCCTGTTCACACTATACTGTTACTTTACTGTACATTGTCTTGGTGTCCGTTTATTGTGTTGCTTGGATTGTGTGTGTGAAAACCCACATTCGGTTGAACGTTGAATGATGTTGCTACATGTTGTGCTGTGGTCTCATCACACTATAAAGTAACAACATTAAAGTAACACTGATCCTTGAGAAACATCAAATGGAAACATGTTTAATAGGACTGGTAAACATAAAATTATATCATCTCATATCAAAACATTTAATGCTCTACTAGCTTTATACTTCATTTAATAATAAAGTTATCAGATTACTTGACTCCAAAATATGATGTCTGCTGTCAGCCTTCTCGAAAACATTAAAGCATAATTAGTATAACAGTTAATAACAGTTAATCATGTCCAATTCAAACTGTTTGCTCCATCTTTCCCCTCGCGTGATGCTACCAGCCTGAAAGAGTGATGACCCCCGGATCTTTTTAAAGTTAACGTAACACAGCATGAATGTTTGGTTGAGAACCTGCAGTGTTACGAAGGGTGCAAAATACCGAGGGGCAATTTGGAAAAATCACCATCAAATTGTTTGTGGATGGGATTATTACCCCTAAAATGGAACAAAATATTTGCTGACGGGAGTTTCGTTGTTTTGGGATGGGCAAAATGAAATAAAATATTTGTCTGGGAAAGAACTCAAATGAGTTGACAAGCTGAACATGAGTTGACGACAGAAATGTATACAATTTCAAATCACATGTAACATCATACAAGCATAACACAGGCCTCTGAGAGAAACAAATGCAAAAGAACAGTATAGTCCTAAATGTTAGGAAGAAATTGTAAAGAAATGCTCTATATTAAAACATCTACATTTGATTATAACAGACAATCTATTCCCTCGTTCCAAAAAAACATGGGATCAGAAATGATGATCCCTCCCACCCCTCACATGGACCCTCTACCCGTCTGCCATCCAGGAGAAGGTCCTGCAGCATCAGAGCCAGACTGACCAGACTGCGTTTTTATCCCCAGGCTGTCAGGCTCCTGAACACCACACTGCCTCCCAGAGTCCTCATCTCTACCTCAACCCCATAACCCCTTATAAACATAAAAATATATATTTTGCACACACACACACACATTTTATCAAGGCTGAGATTGCAGAAGAGCCTGAAGTTAAAACTACCTAGACTTCTCACTGCATCGACTTTGCACGATTAATCTAAATTGCACTAATAACTTCATTTGGCACAATGCATCCACATATCAGGACATGTTGGATTGTAGGAACGTATTAACTTGAACACTCTATTTAATGTCACTGTCTACTGTAATTGCCTCACACACTGTGTGTAAACATAAGTACATGTTTATCCGTGGGCTCTAAGTATGTTTTTTGTGTACCCATATTCAAAAAAAATGACAATAAATTTCACTTTGACTTTGAAAACATGCTTTTCAGAACCACAGAAACATCAAAGGGAAACATGTTTAAGAAAAGTGTTAAAATGATCTTGGTTAAATAAAAATGATTTAGATAATGGCACGGTTAAGGTCCCCCAATCAAGATGATAACTCAAACACAGAAACTAGTCTTTCTCTCCACCAATTACAGCAACGCATGTCTTTTTCCCCCTCCACCAATCACATCAAAACAAGATTTTCGCTCTACCAATTAAACCAATACAAGTTTATTGCTTAACGAATCACAGCAACACAAGTTTTTCACCCACTAATCAGAGCAGCCCATGCCTTTTCTTAACTAATTATAGCAACGCGTGCCTTCATCTCCACCAATCACAGCATCACATAGCTTGTTCTCCACCAATCACAGCAATTCGTGTCTTTTCACCAACAAGAGTAACACTTGGTTTTCTCTCCACCAATCACAGCAATAGGGCCAATCAGAGTGACTCATGGTTTTGTCTCCACCAATCATAGCAATATGGGCCAATCGAAGTAACATGTGGTTTTCTCTACACCAATCATATTAATACGGGCCTTTTCACTAATCAGAGTAACGCATTTCTCCACCCAACTGCAGCTCCTCACACTAGTGAAGGGAAGTTCGGATCATTTTACCGACTCGGATCTTTGAGTCTCGTTCAGCAAAATGAACAAATCTTTTTTCGAGTCATTCGAATCATTTTGTTCATTTTAGCAAAATATAATGTAAATGTTACGTGTTACTTCCCTTACACATCTACTTCTTACACAAACGTTGATCATACTACAAACAAGACAAAGCTATAATGCTATAAGGAACAGAAATGTTTAATTAATTGTTTACCTGTGTCTTTATTCTATGATACAATCACCTCGACTCTTATCTGTTTTCGGGTTTCAGTCCTTCGTTTATCACCTGACAGCCCATGTAGCGAACCAATGCAGGCTGAGCTGGAAAGAGAATTGATTAGTTTTTATCTCGAGTCTTCGGGTTTGAGTCGTTGATTAGTTCATCTGTCTAATCTTCGGGTTTGAGTCGTACGTTCATCCCGTGACAGCCCCGTAATGTTAACCTATGCAGCCTGAGCCAGAAAGAGAATTGAGTCTTCGGGTTTGAGACTCAATAATTCCAATACAGAAACTACAGGATGTCCCACAAATGCGCATGCTCGACTGAACGAATCACTCATACAAGACGACTCGTTGTTTCCGAGTCATATTAAAGATTTGTTCAAAATGAACGAATCGTTCAAGTACAACCCATCACTACCTCTCACTTATATCTGGTCATCGAGGGAGTGTCCACTTTGTGTGAGTGTGTGTGTGCGTGTGTGTGTGTGTGTGTGTTTGTGTGTGTGTGTGTGTGTGGTTTTGCAGATGCCACACATGTGTTTATTACTTGTTGGACAAACATATTGTTTACCTGGTATCCATGGTTACCAGAATAGGGGACATGGCACATTTCACCAAGAACAACTTTGGTCAGTTGTTGAAACATTTATATATTTTTAAACCCTGTTTACTACATTATCATGTAAACAATTGATTAGTTCATTATATTTATTGTGTCAACCGTTAATATCCACTGGGATGGACACATGTTGGCTTGGTCTCACAGTATTCACATATTTATTTACAGGAAGTGAATACTCGTATGTTTATTCTCTACTGTTTTACTCTATATAATGACTTTTTAAGTACTCTTTACAAATCAACAGCTTTTACCAGGAACTACGTTGGTCAAGACAATAAACATTATCTAACCAGCCAATGCAGCCTGTGTAACACAAAAATGGAAAATGAAATATAGTCTATTACTAATAAAATACCAGACTGTGTTCAAATTCTGTGCAAACACTGTTCCTGTATACCTATGGAAAAGTGCCTTTGGTGCCTTGAGGAGGGAGTTATCGGAGATGTTCCCAGTGATAGTGATGAGACAGCATTGCTGAAGACATTAGACACTCGGAAGCAGGTTCTGGACCCATCTGGCTGTACAAGTCATATGGATCAGGAGGCAGTCTGACAAGGGCAACCCAACACATGTTTACTCTTCACTGTCGGACAACTCCAACCTTGACCAGGCACATAGTGACAGTCTTCAGGATGACTCAGTGACTCCAGTTGGTGAAAGACAAATCCCTCCATTGCCATTAGATGACACAGATGAGCCACACCTTTTGGACAGCTAAGACTGGAAACGGACTAGGGGTTAAAATGAGCCTCGCCTAGAACCGTTGAATGAATTAGAATACTATCTTTAAAAGGATAAGACTCAAGATTATTTACTTGTCACATACACCGTTATGCAAGAACAGCATGTAGAGAAATCAACCCCTCGGTCCACCCTTTAGTTATGGATTAAAATTAAATGAGGATAATATGTACAGCTAAATTAAAATCTACAGAGAAAGGAAGTTTCCAATTAGACAAAGAGAAGCGAGATCAGTAAAGAGTACGAAATATAACAGAAACCTGTTGTCTGTGCTATGATGTGCAATGTGCATATTTACATTTTTGATATGTAAACTTAAATCACAGACAGCAGGTGAGATATTTTAAGGTAGAGAGGCAGGTGAGATACATTACATTACTATGCATCACAATCAACTTTTGTGTATAGTGACTTACAATATGAGGAAACAAGTTGTGGAAACAAGGACAGTGAGAGAACCAGAGGAGATATGGTCTGAAGAGTCTGGACCGGGATGGCAGAGCCAGGCAGCTGAGTGCTGACTCCAATGTCAGTCTGTAGGCAAGAGGCAGCCATGGACACCCAATGTTGATCAGTTAGCAGTGGGATGACATGGGTCCTTTTAAGTTGGTTAAAGACCAACTGAGCTACTGCACCCAGCTGTAAGGGTCTTATTGTACAAGCTGGGAGACCCTTATACAGTGAGGTGAAGAGGCAGATAAGATACAGTAAGTTAGAGAGCCAGGTGAGGTAGAGACAGGTGAGGTACTGTGAGGTACAGAGTCAGGTGAGGTGCAGAGAGGTGGAGAGACAGGTGAGGTACAATGAGGTAGAGAGACAGGTGAGGTAGAGAGACAGGTAATGGGAGAGAGACAGATGAGGTTCTGTGAGTTAGAGAGAAAGGTGAGTTATTGTGATGAAGAGAGACAGGTGAGGTACAGTGAGGTAGAGAGACAGGTGAGGTACAGTGAGGTAGAGAGACAAGTGAGGTACAGTGAGGTAGAGAGACAGGTGAGGTATAGTGAGGTAGAAAGATTGGCAAGGTGGAGAGACAGGTGAGGTACAGTGAGGTAGAGAGACAGGTGAGTTACATTTAGGTAGAGAGACAGGTGAGATACAGTGAGGTAGAGAGACAGGTGAGGTACAGAGATGTAGAGAGACAGGTGAGTTAAAGTTAGGTAGAGAGACAGGCGAGGTACAGAGATGTAGAGAGACAGGTGTGTTAAAGTTAGGTAGAGAGACAGGTGAGGTACAGTGAGGTAGAGAGACAGGTGAGGTACAGTGAGGTAGAAAGACAAGTGAGGTACAGGCATGTAGGGAGACAGGTGAGGTACAGTGATGTAGAGAGACAGGTGAGATACAGTAATGTAGAGAGAAAGGTAAGATACAGTCATGTAGAGAGACAGGTGAGGTACAGTGAGGTAGAGAGACAGGTGAGATAAAGTAATGTAGAGAGAGAAGTGAGATACAGTGATGTAGAGAGACAGGAGAGGTACAGTGCTATAGAGAGACAGGTGAGATACAGTGAGGTAGAGAGACGGATGAGGTACAGTGATGTAGAGAGACAGGTGAGATACAGTGCTGTAGAGAGACAGGTGAGGTACAGTGCTGTAGAGAGACAGGTGAGATACAGTGCTGTAGAGAGACAGGTGAGGTACAGTGAGGTTGAGAGTTAAATTTGTGTTAGAATGGACATTTGAAGTGTTGTTCCCAGGAGTCTTATATTCTGAGGACAGAAACTCCTCTATTGTGGTCATAAAACCTGCTGAACCTGATTTCAGCAGGTCAGACAGACAGTTACTGGGACAAGGCGAGTCCTGGTTGCTGTGGTCCTGCATCTCCTGGTATGGGCTCATTTTGTCCCAGCTGGCATTCGATCGACCTTAAACGTTTAAATGTGGTTGAAATAATGTCAGTTTATGAAAAAACATTAATTCAACATCAAAACAACGTTGAATACCAAATGGTTGAAATGGTGTTGTTAACTAACTATGGATTCAACATAGAAATATAAATAAAATTTGAGTTGTACGTCAAATCAACGTTGGAATGATGTTGTTATATTAACATTGATTAGATTTGCAAAATCTAAACAAAATGTTAAAATGCCAGCTGGGGTTAGTCTAATCTTGATGTTGTAGGAATGTAACTAAATAATGATTCTTTTTGACTCTCTTTCTCATTGTATATTTTCCTGTTTTCTTAATTTTGCATCCTTGGTCGGACTATTATAGGTAACATAATGAAACCCTGAGGTTTTTGTCTCTGCTCGTTAAGGCCAAACCCTAAATACACTGTGTGGTCGTTTTTACTGCTCAAGGCGGATTAGTCAGACACCTAACATGTTTTTGCATTCAAATAATATATTTCACAACAGCAAAACATGCTACACAGCAGTATGGCTACTTTGAGAAGCTCTATAAACCTCATTAAGCTACTGTCTACGTTAGAAAACCTTTTGAACCTTTTGGTCTGTCTCTTTCTTTCAATTGCATATTTATGAGGAATGTTTAAATGCTTAAAATGTTTTATTTTTACGTATAACATTGACAGATAATACTTTACGTATTTGCAGTGAAGCCACTCAAGTTTTCTTGTCCCATTTACTTGCATTAATTCAAACATGCATTAATTCACAGCCATGCACAACACACAAGAGTTCATTATAAATAAAAACATCGATTATTTAAAAAAACGATTAGATATAGTCCATTAATTATCATAGAGTACTTGTATGGTTCACTTCATTAGAAATCAGTCTCTGAGACAGGATGCCTGTGGTGGACAGAAGACGTCCTAATGGGCTGCAGAGACAAATGAGACACAGGAGAAATGCTGTTAGTATCTTACCAGTTGCAGGACATTGAAACTTGCAATAAAAATGAACACATTTTGTTTACCGTGCATTCTCACTTGTTTAATAAATGCAGTAAGGTTTTTGGTGTTGTATTGGTTACCTGGAGGCAGAACATTCTTCTCATAATATCCAGCGTTGGTTATATTGCCAGAGGGCTTGTACTGAGCAACCACAAAGACTGCATGTCCGTCGGTCCCCAGGCCCACCCCGACTTCTGTGCTCGCTTTCCACACAACCTGAGTGAAGTGTCCTGCAAAAAAGTCATCTGCGTTGTTAACGGAACATGAAACGCTGGGATTCGGATCATGGTAAATGGATTCTTTTAAACAGTCATCGTTCGGCGTGCAGGACAATGATGTAACTGAGGAGTCTCGTCTAAAACCAGTCCTACCTGTCCCAGGCTGATGGCCAGACTTTTTGAAGTCGTAGTCTTTAATTTCACCGTACCAGCTGTCCACAGGCTCGTGTCCTAACATGTGAAACAACAAGAAAATGTTTGCCAATGAAACTGAAAAATAAACATTGTTTTAAAGGAGTGGATGTACAGAAAATCAGCTTCAGAAAAGCGATATATTCTGTATTTTCTGTTCTGACGATGACGGCAGAAAAAAATACAGTTTTGTTTGTGAAGAAAGCGTAGATGGCGTGATCCAGATCTGTCAGAAATTCCTTCAGTTTGTGGTGAAAAGCGTCAACACACCCTGCTATAAAGTGCACAGGCACATCTGTCTCTAATTCCAAATGCTACAATTACCATTGACTTATTTTTAGTGTATTTCTGTTCATTTACGAAATGTAACTTTCAGAAAGGGACAACAGTGTCACAGTTCCACACGTTATTATGTATATATTTACTAAAGGACCCGTTATTAACGTAGTGTGTCAATCTTAACCATTAGGAATGCACAGTCGCTCAGGGTGGCTCATGATGGAACATGTAATGCAGTGTTTCGACGGAGAGATCTACCTGCGAGTACATTTTTACCAGAGCTCCAGGAATGAAAGACGTTCTCTCCGTGGTCAGTATCACTGTGCTGCAGACGTTTAATGGACTTTAGGTGGTCAGCCCAGGCCTGGGAAGCGGCACACAGTTCTTTGCTCAGGGTAAGTTCAGGAACTCCGTGTTTCTTCCTGTACTCGTTATGCTTTGCAAGGAAATTCTTCTTAAAGCTTTCATCTATTCCAAGAGAAAGCATGCAAGATGAGTGAAGTGCCAGTAAAAACACACCATTTCCACTGTTACCTCGTTAAATTGCTTTAAAACTGTTTAGTGTTACTCTGTTGGAATAAAACAAATATATGAACAATATATGACCACTAACCTGCCATGGCTGCCAACACTAAGAAGCTGCAAAAAGTGAAATAATGACACAATGATTAATTTTTTCTTGTATTCATAAAATTTAAAGAGCTGAAAAGAAATAGCTTTTTACCGTTTCTCCTCACTCGGGCTCCTGAAAGCAGCAGTCTTTTAGTCACACAGTTTGTGCCGGCATCATAGAGCTGGGGGCACCATATATAAACACCTCTCCTCCTAGTCTGAGGTGGAGACTCGGATGTTCCAGCCCCTGGTTTACACATGATGCTCAAACTTGTCCCTCTGGTTAAACAACATCAAAGACATTTAAGATGTTTTCTTTCTGTAGAAAAGCTCCTTTTAACCCCACCCGACATTTCAGGAACTGTTAGGAGCCATCCATGTCACGCTGTTTCACTGGGGTGTAAAAATGAGGCAATAGAAGCCAACTTCCTACTTGTTTTATTTTGAAAAATGACCGGAATTCCTTAGTCCATATGAGAGACTAAGTCTGATATTAAACCACTACGTCACAAAATAAAGGTTGGGGACCACTGATCAATGTATAAACAATGGTTTGCTGGGAACTTGGGAACTGCTGTGCTAAGCTCCTGTTGCTTAAAAAATACAAACAGACACACACATATACAGTGGGGAAAAAAGTATTTAGTCAGCCACCGATTGTGCAAGATCTCCCACTTAAAATGATGGCAGAGGTCAGTAATTTTCATCA
>JBBKCR010167938.1:0-15634 GCA_037577295.1 Ladigesia roloffi | reverse complement strand
ACAGACATTTCTCAGACCGTGGTATCGGTCCCCGGTATCGGGAGACTTTTAACGAGTACGAGTACTTTAGAAAATGTGGTATCGGGGCGATTCCAGATACCGGTATCGGTGCATCCCTAGTCTTAGACAAATCAGATGTTATTAATCTGCAAAATAAATCAGTTTGACTTGGAGTGTCACAAAATATCACAATTAAATTATTCGTATTTTTTCCAAGTTTTTCTTCCACTATTAGTTCCAGTTCTTATTTGCAAATAACTTAGAATGGCTGTATTCATTTAGCTTTTTTCCCCCTGACAGAATAAACTGAATACTATGAATTATAAACCATTACAAATTGTTCAGCCAAATTCAAAATGTATCCCTCCTCATTTATCATAAGCTATGAAATGTACCCTGGGTTTGATACCCTGTATAATTAAATATAATATATTCTCCCAAATAAGGTTTTCTGGAGAGCACGTTTGTGAGCTGTTCAGGAACCTCATTCAATAACATTTTTACAAGCTACTTTTATTATAAAGTAGAATCTGCACAGAATCTTAAAGAATTCAAAGATTAAGATTACCCCTTGCTTTTCTTTCTGTGGCAAAAATCGTGACCTCTACAGGTTAGGTTGCGCAAAAACCTAGGTTACAAATAGGCGCTGTTTATTGACGTATGTTCAGTTGATTAATTTCTTTGCTAATCCATAGGCGAACTTCATAGGATTTTTGTATGTACACATTCGGGTGAAGTACAAACTATTCTTTTAATTTTGCTGCTCCGAAACCCCAGAATTATTCTCAATTGTCTCAAAAAATCCACACGTTTCTTAAGAAAAGAGAAAAAATAATTATCATTTGCATCCACATTTCCACATGGCCAGTCCACTAAGGTTTGAGGTAACGTCAGAGATGAAGACTGAAAGGTGTTCCAGCATGATGACCACCAGTGGCTCTGTGGCCGCAGTGACTGGGCTGCTGGAGAGATGGATGTGTCTGATGTGGCCAGTTTGCAGCGACACTCTGATGAATGAGGCACTGACACTAACAGTCACCCAGCCACACAAGACAAGGCTACTGCTTGATTATATCCACAAAGTTTCATTACCAAAGCAGCTACACCGCGCTGGGGAAACAGAGGAAGATGAGTGTGTGACAGGACAGAAGATGTATGTGTGCAGGTGTGCAAGACAGAGATAGGGACTGGAAGGTAAAGCTGATTTATGATGTGCATATTTGTCTTTATTTTGTGGAGAGAGGCTCTGATTCTTGCAGTCTTGGAGATTTTGGATGATCTCATGTGCTACTTACAATAAATTCAGCAGCAATGATGCCGTCAGCGATGGCACAGAAGAAACAAGAGATGACTCCCAGGCTGACGAAAATGATGGAGGCCACCAACTGAAAGAGAAAAGTGAAACAGAGATTAAAAACGAACAAACAAACAAGGAGCAATCAAATTTGATTTGGTTTGTCATGGTGGCAAAGCTTGCAATAAGCTCGACCTGTACATCAGATTAGCATTATTATTCCACAGTTAATCGAAGACAATATTGACTAGACGTTATTAATTTCCCTGAAGTTAATTTTTGTCATTATATTTGTATATTAGCTTATCAGGACACACATTATAAACCCAACATTCACATTAAACTAAACTATATATACGCACTGATACACAGAACCGTGTGTTGTGTAACTGCCTTTGCCTTTCTCTTTCCCTCTCCTTTGCTGGGTGATAACTACCGTGTCTGGATGTGGACTGGAGTAATAAAGGAAATGTACAGCCTTTCCAAACTGTGCTCACCAAACCGAAGCTTTATGGGTAATTTACTGCCCTACAGACCAAAGGCAGTCTGAAGGGCAACACTGCACACACAGGAAGGGGCAATCTCATTCACTCGATCGGATTTCACAAACCAGGCATAAACATGGGTGCACATACACACACACACACACACACACGCCTCTAATACTCACACATAACGTCTGCAAATTTTGTGGATTTTGCCCATTAATGCTGGTTTAAACAAAATTTTAAATATAACATTTTTTAACAATATGACTGTGAAAATTTGACAAAGCATCTACATTTGACATCTACATTTACATTAATTAAGCCTACATGCTGTTCCTCAGTGCTATAAAACTGTTTTCAATTTAGACTGGTTTGTTTTTTTTGGCTTTTCTGCACTAAAAATGACACAAAAGAGACCTAATTAGTACCGTACACACTTTATTTATTCATGAGGAGGTAGTAGTAGCTTAGTAGGTAAAACATTTGCCTGTGAACTGGGTGTTGCAGGTTCAAACCGCCCCTCCACACACTTTCTATCACTCCAGTAAGAAACTTAACTATTGCAGGGGGTGTTCCGGGGGGGCTGTCTTTGTAATTAATGATTGTAAATTGTTCTGGGTTAGGGTTTTGTCCAAATGTCACCTTATTATTTTTTATTATTTATTTCCATCTCAAGCATACAGAAATGATTTTTTAATCTATACAGCTAAAACTAAAAATCAATATTCCTGTGTGAAAGCAATACCCCAACACTAATTCTCAGCCCCTAGCAGTTTTAGTCAAGAAATGCATAAGCACTGGCACCCTTACACTTCTTGGAAACGTCTTCCAATCAAAATCTATCCCAATCTACACTCCTCATAAACACTGCCAATCTGAAAATCCATCCGGTTGAGTTTTTTAATCAAGGATGGTTCATAGCGAGAGTTTATTAGTTGGTGAAGAACAGCCGATGCAGTAAATGCCACTCATCTGTCCGACCAAATGAAAGACATTATGCACATGTGAGCTTGTATCAGCCGAGCTAAAGACACTGCTGTGGTCACTTTGTGCTCCCACACCCATCTGGTGCTCCGCCATGAGGGACATGGTGTAATAACTCAACTAATGAAACTGCTGAAGGCAGGGTAGAGAGTCCTTGCAAAGATGAAGTACTGACATCAGGCAGAGAGCTTAACGAGTGTAGCCAAAGCTGTAATTTACACGGTGTGTACGTCACTTTTCTGAAAAATCATATTTTGTCTGCTCCACTTTCTCAGGATGTAGAGTGTTTAATATCTGTTGTGTTGAGACAATAGAAATGGCAGCTAAACACCACTGTTAATTTCTGACCAGAGGCAAGTGCAGTGCAGGATAAACCACCAACCTGTACCTACTGAAACGTTCATAGCTGACATCTTAAAAGCTTGTCAGATATCGTAAATGTAACCAGGGAAAAACACATTTATTCGGGATTTCCCAGATACTGATATTGGCTCTTAAATACAGTATCAGAGAACACCAATACCATGGTGAAAGTGCTAATTTGCATGTGTGATACATGATTAGCATTTCTTTTAACGAATCCATAAAAATGGTGTTTGGGGCAGCTGGTGGTCTGGTGGTTAGGGAGATGCACCATGTGATCAGAGGTCATGGGATCGAATCCACTGTGGTAATTTTGAGCGAGATACCGCCCCCACACATTGTTCCCCGGCACTGTGTCTGTGGAGCCCACGGCTTCACTTGGAGAATGGGTTAAATATAGAGAAAGAATTTCCGAATTTTCACACTTTAGTTTTGGAATCTCGCATGGTTGCTAACATCTACAGAATGCAACTCAGATCAGGAGATTTGGAGCAGGAGAACAAGAGAGAAAGAAGGAGAGAGATGAGTAAAACGGAAAGAAAAATAATATGATATCCTTCTTTCCTTTATTTGTTCCTGATTATATTGGCAAAGAACCAACCAAACTACATATTTATGAAGCATGTCAGTTCAGGTTCTCTCCGGCAAGACCACACCTACAATTTCCACTTATAAAAACAGGATCCTGAGAGGCTGAAGTACAGCCCATCAAACAGATGTCTAAATCACCATTCTTTAGTAAATGTTTAGTAAATTTCCAATCAGTTATAAAAATGTGGGATCCAGTCTGCAAATAATTAAATTTATGAAATTTTTTTTTAATTCATTAAGCTAAATTAATTAAATTAATCAGACTTAAACAGAGTAACCCGTAGGAACAAGTTTTACTGACGGAACGTAATGACAGATAACTGCATCTAAAACTGCTTTCAAACAGTTTTCTCTGGTTAACTCTGATTGGTACAAGAGGTCTGATTTGTAGCTTTGGCTACAGCTTTTTTTTTTAACCAAATTAGATAAATACCTGTACTTATCAGGTAAGATGTTAAATGCAATATGCTGATTCGGTTGGTTAGCCAAGTACATGAATAAGAAGGTTGTGCACTTTACTTACTTTATTTATGTTCAGTTTACTTACAAGAATTGTGTTTGTTGACTTGAAATGTTTTTTTTTCTATGAAGGTCCACATAACTATGTCTCAACTTTGTTTTCAAGTTACATAATTAAATTTTGTGGAACCTGTTGACAAGAAAAATGTATTAAAGTCAAGGTTTCATTTTTTTGAGTGAAGGAAAAGAAAAAAAGCTTTCAGTGTAAACTAAAGCATGTGACAGACCAGAATGTCCCCCATGGAACATCTGGGGCATCTTCTTAAAGCCCTGTATTTTTTATTCTGTAAATTAAATGCATTTATTGGTGTATTTACTTGCTTATAGCAAAGAAAATGACAGAGCATGCTAAAGAAAACACCCATGCATGAATTGCAGTACAGTCTATACAGGGGTCACATCGTATTTACATGCTAGCACTGCAGGAGTTTTGTGTAATCTGTACAGTACTCAAGTAGGTTTACCTTTACATGTTCTCTAAGGCTGACGAGTTTAAAATGAAATTAAAATGTTTTGGGAGCATATTTGGGGTCATATTTAGTGTTTAAATAGGCAGTTTTAGGAATTTTTAACCACATCACAACAACATACAACATATATATATATATGCATATATAACAACATTTAAATACATTCAGGCCACAGAAGCCTGGAACTTCCCCACAAAAACAGAAACTTGTGTGCGCATGCGTTTGTGTGTCCATGTGAAGGCACGCGTGCATAATTGCATGTATTCCTGTCCCTGATCCGGTGACCCCTGTCTATAGCTCCCCGCATGGCCCCTATGTGGACCTGCATTGTGAACACTGTGCTGAAAGCGTGCAGCACCCTACCGGAAAGGACACTGGAATCTAATTGGTTCACGCTCGGATGGCTCTAAATGAACTTGCCCCGTGATAGCGGGACAGGGTGTCAGAGGTTGTGAGCGTGCTCATGTTTTCTCCACAATCGTGTGACAGAAAACCCGCCTAGATCCACTGTTCTCTTTGAGGCCTGGGTTTGGCTTTAATTTTGTATTGCTCCACAATGTACAGCCATCGCACACTGAAATGCAGTACAGGATAATATACAATATATACCCACTCTGAAACTCCACCTATCAACATGGGAGTGGCTTATTGAAGCATAAACCCATTTTTAATAATAGTTATTGTAAAATAACAACACCTGTAAAAGTAGAATGACCAAACAAGGAAAACAAAGATGTATTTAAGCATTGAGGAGTTTACAGAGCCTACAGAACATCTATCAGCATAATAATTATGACTCTGTTCCTCCATCGTTGGTCTAAAATAGGAATTTGGCAAAAAAATATACTAGGCAAAAGCTTTGCATGTCAAGCGTTTTTACCACGTATTCATTTATTTAATAAATTGCAGATTTGTATTATTACTAAACACTGGAAAGTTGCTGAGTGATTGACTCTAAATGAAAAAATGACAAAAATCCTGTATAATATTAAAGATCTGGTTGTGTGGTGATGCAGAGTCAAATTCTAGACTAATACACTGAGCGGACACAAACAATGCAACAAAAAAGCTCAGATGAAAGAGGAAAAATGTAAAAAAAATAACAAAATAATCTAATCTCGTCGATCTTTGGGGTTAGGCCACATGTTTTCATCAACATCCCATCCAAAGCGATACACCTCGGATAAAACTGCTTGGTATGACAGATCCATCCTTGGCAGTCTTCAACTTCAATGTCCCGGCAACCAGCATCCATGGCATCAAGGAATGACAGCTGGTCATAAAGCGTCTACCTTAATGCAGAAAAACTCCTCAATGGGATTGAGGAAAGGTGAATATGGCAGACTTCAAACCATGCTGTGATTGGTTGAGACTGATGGAAAGCCACATTGTCCTAGTTGATGACAAAAGTACTCATGTTCTCTCCTGATCCTACTCTGGATCCAGGTGCTGGTGAAGATCATTCAAAAAGGCTCAGTATTTCCGTGTCCAACACCTTACATCCATGAAAGACCGATGCTGTATTTGCAATTGCTGCACACATTGTGATGTTTGCCCCTCTTTGACCTGGTTCTTCAACTGTGGCGCTTTTTCCTATAATGCTCCTTCCTCGCCAATTGAATATCTATGTAGATACATTTGTGAGGGGCCTGATTGGCCTCCGACTCCATAACGCTCTCTAACAAAGTTAATGCAAATTCATGTCACCATATAATGAACTGTAACTTATTACGTATACGCTATCTATATGTATACTTATGGCTTACAGTAATACAGTATACTAAACTTACTGTAGAACTAGAAATTAAATATATAGCATATATATACCTGGAAATATTGTCGCCAGATCTCCTTGACTCTGTCATTGTTCTTTTCAAAGGGAACAGTGTTTAGCTGCACATCTGCGTCATCTGTTTAAATAATGCCCAAGGGATAGTTATGAGGCCGATGCTATTGATATTGCAAAGCATACTATGGTCCTCCACAATTCTAGTTTCAATTTCATGCAATTTTATTGCAATATTGGCTACAACCATTTGTACAAAGGCAAGCTCTTGATCATTAATGAGAAGCTTTCCTCTTCCCCCAGAGGGAGGAAGACAGTACAGTAAACATGTGCACTACTAAGGCTGTATTGACATGTCAAGTGAGAATAGAATCAGTTCATGGAAAACGCTGTACTTACCTGTTGTGTTTTGAAAGATAATGGACCGACCACAGATTGGGATGCACTCTTTCACCAGCCTGTCTTAGTGAAAGGCTGTGATTGATTACATGATCAATGATAGTTGTTTGAAATTCATCACTGACTTCAGCTTTTTCAGAGCTTGGAATGCCATCACCACACATTCTTACATCTGCACCGGCTCCTCTACCTGCACCTGCTCTTCTCACACCACCTGCTCCTCTGCCTGCACCTACTCCTCCACCTGCATCTGCTCCTCTCACAGCACCTGCTCCTCCATCTGCACCTGCTCTTCTCATAGTACCTGCTCATCTACCTGCACCTGCTCTTCTACCTGCATCTGCTCCTCTTCCTGCACCTGCTCCTCTTCCTGCACCTACTCCTCTACCTGCACCTGCTCCTCTACCTGCACCTGCTCATCTACCTGCACCTGCTCTTCTACCTGCACCTGCTCCTCTTCCTGCACCTACTCCTCTACCTGCACTTGCTCCTCTACCTGCACCTGCTCCTCTACCTGCACTTGCTCCTCTACCTGCACCTGCTCCCCTCACAGCACCTGCTCCTCTACCTGCACCTGCTCCTCTACCTGCTCCTCTACCTGCACCTGCTCCTCTACCTGCACCTGCTCCTCTACCTGCACTTGCTCCTATACCTGCACCTGCTCCTCTACCTGCTCCTCTACCTGCACCTGCTCCCCTCACAGCACCTGCTTCTCTGCCTGCACTTGCTCCTCTACCTGTACCTGCTCCTCTACCTGCACCTGCTCCTCTACCTGCACTTGCTCCTCTACCTGCACCTGCTCCTACTCCTCTACCTACACCTGCTCCTCTACCTGCACCTGCTCCTCTACCTGCACCTGCTCCTCTACCTGCACCTGCTCCCCTCACAGCACCTGCTCCTCTACTTGCACCTGCTCCTCTACCTGCACCTGCTCCTCTACTTGCACCTGCTCCTCTACCTGCTCCCCTTACTCGCCCTCTTTCTTGTCCAGATATTACTAAATTTGTCTTTTCCTGTGTATGCTTCCAAAAGCATGACTGCTCAAGCTCCTTTTTAATATGAGTCAATATAATTGAAAAACCTTCAGCACCTGCCTCTGAATCCAGTCTAGACTCAGCTGTGGTTGGTCCATTTTACTTCAAATTAATCAGCTGTGGTTCAGTTATTGAATTGTTTGTTAATTATTAGCTTAGTTTATTGTTTTTTGTTATCGATTTTTTGTTTTTTGCTGATGGTACTGCAGAAGTATACTGTAGCTTTGGTATATTGTTGTTTTTATTGTGCTGCGTTGTGTGTTAACACCTATAAATAAGAAAACAATTATCCATAATTTTGGCACTGGATATGTTTGGACTAGTTTGTTAAGAAAATGTAGGCAAGAAAATGTGTTCACTGACTGTATATTGTCTCAAAATGACCTGAAACTTGTGACAGTCAATTTGCAAATTCAATTCCACAGATTAATTGCGATATCATACATGTTTGACCTAGCATGGAAATGTTAGTTAATTGTAATAAGTGGCTAATGATGACTGACTGTGCATAATTCAACACACTTACAGGTGGGTAGTTGTATTCACACAATTCGAGGGTTCTTTACAAATTTTGTTACAAAGCAATTTTTCTATATTTTCCCATGTGGAGTGTGAAATACTGGTCTTCAGAAAACCTCACAACGTGTGTGTCTATGCACACTTGAACATCACTGTGTAGAATCAATAAAAAGGCTTTAGAGTCAAATCTCGACACCCAAATGCCAGGAATTGGAGAATCAATACTTTTTGGATCAACTCCCAGTCCTACTGACTAGTCACAATGGACTCTCATTTCCCCACTTGACCACCCTTTTAACCTGCCTTCACATCTGCCCCATCCACCGGAGGAATGCTAATGTAAAACTATTATTTTATGTGTTTATGAATGAATATACTTACTAGATTATGTAAGCAAGCATTCTAATGTGGTAACCAGCTGGGTTAGGAATCCCTGGACCTGTAATAAGGCAAAGAAAATCTAAGAGACTGAATTAAAATGTGGCATAGGGCTTTTTATTGGTGCACAGTTTTAGAAACAATATTAGTCAGCTCTGTTGGGGTATAACCCTGGATCAAAATAGTGCTATATCAAAACATACAAATGTGACAATTTACTGAGAAGAATAAATGTTGTATTAATTAAATTTACTGTAGTGTTAAATTAGTGTCAACCAACAACCCAGTTTTCGTTGAATACATCATGAGTGTGAGTTTGCTGTATTGTTATACCTCTAATCAAGGCCCTTAGCTATACTAGGACTTTGGACAGATAAAACCTTGAATTTTAGAGAGCAAGGTTATACAAATCAGCAAAATAGCTCATTCTCTTCACTGTAGTGTAAAGGCAACACATCACCTTAGAATACTTGTTCTATGTGTAAACTCGGATTTTACTGCTCTTTTGCTCACCATGCACCCTCTCAGTCGTTCTGTTTTTTAGTTTTATGGGTTTTTTTTTTACAATAACTGCTTCTACATGACATATAAACACCAAACAAAGTTCAGAATGACATACCACAAATTTGGGGAAGATTTTGTCATCTGTTGGGCGTCCAACACAGATCCATGCCTCTTTTGTGTTATATGGTTTAATGCAAATGTCCCCAGTAGTATTTCAATTGACAGCCTTGATTACCATTTTGAACACTTTTACTTGTGTTAAAGTGAGATGTCACAGCAGTAGCAGCAGTAGTGAACCAATGCCCGAACAGCTTGGTCTTCTGTTTGGTCCATAAATGTCCACCTGTGGACATTTATGAAGAAAAAAAGAAGAATTAAAAAAAAAAAGAAATATTTATGTCTGTTAACACATCTATGGAATGTTTCATTATATGCTTTTGCTGTGATAAAGTAGGCACACATATTTTTTTTATTTTAAACCAATTTCTGTAGCTTATAAGCACTAATAGACATTAGCATTTAGATGAGCACATATGCTGCAATTTTACAGTGACACTTGCAGTAAAAATCTTGCAACAGAGCTGTCTTTTGTTTATCATCATTGAATAAAGCATGGTTATGCTACAATGCAGTGATATGTGTAGAGTCTGAAGATGGCCTAGAGTGACCTATTTTCATGCTAAATTGACCACACCCATTGTAAATCAAAATGTTATTGGCCATCTTTATATGTAAGCCTTTAGGTTCAACTACCGAGAGCCTAATTTTTGGGAGAGGACACTTTGCAGGATATATCAGAGTAATGAATCAGATTTTCTGTTAAATAATTCTATTCTACATTTACAAAACAAATCACAAAACTGTATGAATGTATGATGAATTCATTGCTATTGTGCAGTGGTTAAATCCACTTAGCAGTGCCCAGACGAAACACCACACTACACTACCTGGGCTACATTCTTCTACATGATTAAATAGTAACTGCTGAATTCTACTTTTAAATATGAGGTTAAATGCTCTGGATAAATAAAACAGACATAATTTGTAAAATTCCAGTCGACATTCCTGGATATCTCTGAAGGCCTAGTGGTTCTACATTGAGTCGACATTCCCCTATGTGCTGTAACTACGTGATTTCAATAATTTTTTTCTCTAATGGGAAAGAAATGACAAAATAACACAGCTTCTGAGTGTTATCACTATAACAATAACACACAAACACACAATATTTAGTTCACCCTCAGCATGTGGCAGTATGAGCAGAGCAGGAAACTGGGTCTGTCACCGGGGGCAATTTTTCTTCATTTTTTTTTGTGCTAATATTTTGCCGTTGCCACTGCATCTCATTGGGAGGATATTAGGCCGTATCTCAGCAAGTCAAAGACAAATGTGCTGTGCCGCATGAGCACTGCACTTAAAGCCACGCGAGATAAGGCTTCATGATAAACAAAAGCGTGGAAAGTCACCATTTTCCTGAGAGCAAAGGCCGACAACTTTTTCCCACTATGCATAAAATCACAGACAAGATGCCCACCTGAAAAATAACACGACATAGGTACTGCACAAGTGGTCGCGCTGGATGTTGTATAAGCTGTTGTGTAATCAAGTAGGTTGTTTTGCTTGTGAATTTACTTTTTTTTAACCATAAAATAAAATAAAAAAATACTAACAGCAAGCAGGGAAAGCAAACAGTTCAGCTGGCCTTGTTTACATGAAGTGCAGGAGAATAGAAATGCGGCATTAATTTGTGTAACTGCTCAATTAAAAGCAGTGAACCTCATGCCCCCCCTTGCAGCCCCCTCCCGTGTTATATTTGGATCTGGCCCAAGAAAAACACCACTGAGAAACACAGGAGAGGGAGAGAGAAAAACTGCCAATTCTGGAATATAGGAAAACAAAGGCGAGTCGGCAAGCAAACACAGCTTAATTTGACTCAACATCGTGTGGAACATATGTCCACACAAACATGATGAATAATAGAACAATACAGGGCTCTACATTCCCATGTGTTTCTTTCTATTTTCTCCTTTTAACCCTTCAGCGCCAAGAAGAATAAGTGTTCTTTTCTTATCCTGTTCCAATGTATTGACATTATTACAATGTTAATTACTCAATTAGTTACATGGTTATTACATATACATTTGATTTGCGTTGGACATAGACCGGTAAAACACACACTGTCAGACATGGTTTTACACACATGCTCAGACAGAGTCGGACATTTATGTTTGGACACATTTGTTCAGACATGACTGAACACATGGTTTGACACAGCTGGACACACATGGTTGGACATAGTTGGCCAAAGAGGGTAGGGCATTGTCAGACATGTATAATCAGACAAACGTGGTCAGACAAACAACCATAATCAGACATATCAGACCTATATGGTCAGACAAACATAAGTGAATATAGACAGACACTCATAGTCGGACACATATGGTCAGATTAACATGGTTAGACAAACAGAGTCAAGGTCGGACAAACAGGGTCATCCATGGCCGGACATGGTCAGGCACAGTGTTGAACACAAATGGTCTGACATGGTTTTATACACATGTTTGGACACACAAGGTTGGACAAACACAGCTGGACATGGTCAGATATACATGGTCAGACACTCGTGGTACGACTAACATGGATGGACATTCATGGTCAGACATTTGGTCATATAAACATGGTCACACCTGACCCAAATAGTCGAGAACACATTGTTGGAAACACATGGTCAGACATGGTCAGAATATATAGTTGGACTTGTGCTCAAACACACTTGGTCAGACATGCACATGCATGGATGTGGGTTGTATAAACATGGTCAGACACAACTGGATATATATGGTCAGACATACTTGAATAGACACATGTGGGAGGATAGGGGAGTCCTCCGTCTCCCCTCATAAATATGCATGATGCAGGTTTCTATAAGCGAAATAAAGAGAATGGATGGTTTGTGTTTTCCTCCAAGTGTGTTGTGCTGTGAAATGACATGATGGAAGTTTTACATAATGCTGTTTTGCTTCAAATGACTCAGAGCAAGCATGTCTTTATTTTCATCCTCCCATGTTGAAAGAAGGTCTCATGTTGCTGGGGAATTCCTAGCTAAGAAAAATGCAAAGAAAATCACTCAACTTTCTACACTACTATTTTGATTGCCTGCCTTATTTAAAAAGCAGTCCGAGGCTGATATACTCAGTATAAATTCAGTGTCAGTTGCCAAACTGCGGTAGGTTGAGTAGACAGATATTTCTAAAGGTGGCCTATATGATATCCCAAAAACAATGAATTCATACCGGGTGGCTTATATTCCCCATATGGTATAAACAGACTGGGTAATCAATAGTACATTTTGATCTGTAATCAATCGACCTCTTACTTCAAAGCCTAGGAAAATGAGTTTTCCCGTTATATGGGCCTTTAATGATAAGTGGTGCCAGGTTGATTTTGCACGTTTGGCTAGTGCAAGCCTCGCAGCCGCCTTATAAAACGCCCGGTGGTCCATTTAATTTTCATTTGCAGACGCAGAGTGATTTATCTCAGCAAATTCGATGTATTAATCAGAAGGTCCTTCACCTACACCATCCCCCTCCTCCTCCAACACTCACCCACCCTGAGGACACAAAGTGAAATATGACTG
The DNA here is from genome assembly GCA_037577295.1 of Ladigesia roloffi. Classification (NCBI taxonomy): domain Eukaryota; kingdom Metazoa; phylum Chordata; class Actinopteri; order Characiformes; family Alestidae; genus Ladigesia; species Ladigesia roloffi. Next base: position 2,668 of record JBBKCR010167938.1, on the reverse strand, counting down.
CATGCAGCTTTGGCCTGCTTATTTATTTATTATTATTTTAATGAACAGCGCTGCTTAATTAACAATTGGCTGAGGGAAAGTGAGGTCCTATTGATCTGCTTTCCAGGAAAAATGCCACCTTACATAATAAAGCATGCTTTTTTTTTTGGTTACTCCTAATGACTTATTTCTTTATTTTTATTCCAGACAGAATGTGGGCCTAGTTCCTTAAACAGTTCCCGCTCCAAAAAAAACGAACTAGTTCCCAGGTTAATCCAGGTTTACATGCCCATTCTCATGTTTGGAAACATAGGAGAACTGGAGGCTTTGGTTATTCAGTTAATGATATTTATAATAAATGACAACTAATATGTTCAGCAGTCTTATCATAAGCAATATAATTATTATGTGAATATGACTTATCTACTAATTTTCTCTGCCATGTACAATAATGGACTTGGTATAGAGAACAACTCCAAATCATTGTTTCAAATCTTTAGTATTTACACCCACTGTCTTGTTAACCCCATCATTTTATATATAATAGTATATTATATTGTTTCCTTCGGTGAAATGTGTGTCCTACCCTGTCCCTGTTTCTTGACTATGTCTTTGATTACCTCTGCCATGTGCCCTATTCCATGTGAGTTTGTTGACGTTTTAGTACCTGTTTCCCCCTTAGCCTTGTTATCCAGTTTACCTGTGAATTGTTCTTGTCACCTCCCCTCCCAGTGTCTGGTTTGTATATGTATCCCTGTAACAGAGTTTGTGAATGGGAATTGTCTTTGAGTATCATTAGTTGTTGTGCCTTGTCTTCATTTTTTTCACTATATGGACAATATTGTGTTTCACCCTAAACCCTTTGTTAGTGTTTGTGTTTCGTTTCTGGTTCATTTTTTAAACATTTGGGATATTGAGTCTTGTCTCATCCTCCATCACTAGTTTTAGTTTAAACTGGAGCTAAGAGACTAATGTCACTAATTCTAGAAGTCAATAGTCACCCAAATTGTTCCATCTAGATCTTCAAACCACATACAGCTCTTCATTAAGGTTGATTAGACACATTAATACAGTTTAGCGCTTTAAACCTTTTCTAACACACCTGCTTCACAAAGTAATCATAAGGACGACTGATCTCAGGTGTTTGTAGGGAATCCTGAGGTGTTTCAAATCTCTAAAAGGAGGCTTTCTTTGTTCAGCTACATGATGCTGCACAGGGGCAATGTTGGGTTCTATTTATGGAAAAGATTTGAGGGATTATTAACCTCTAATACATATTAACACATATTATTGAACTACAAAAGAAAAATTTCAATGCCAAACAAATCTCGACTGAGATATGGGGTATATGTTTAACCAGGGAAAATCGCTGGCCATGAAATCCATAAAGCTTAAAACCCATAGCCCAAAAAAATAATGTCCAACAGAACTATGAGACATTTGTACAATTCTTTTTTTTTCTGTTCTGGAATGTATGTCTTTAATAGCTCATGGTCAGAGTAGGGTAAGTGTAATTGTTATGTTAATAGAACGTTTGATCATTTCTAGTTTGACTTTGAGCTTTGAATAACTTAATGCTTCTTCTCAACAAAAGGCTGTGATTGGTCAGAGACTCAGTCCTGGATTGGCCTGAAGTATCTGAGTGCACACAACATGAGTTTAACCTCAAAAATCACCATCCAGTTTTCCAAGACACTCAAACATGTTTAAAATCCTTCATGATGTGTCCTTTTACATGACTAGTGTGCATGACAGATTTGTCTGGTTTTGGGCACTCCTCAACAAGTAACAGGAACAATCAACAGGCTATCGAAAACAATCCAAAGCATCAATGAACCATGGGAAATCCATGGACATTGACAAAGCCTGAATCATATCAATTAGGCTGAAATTCACATAGACTTAAATGGGAGGTAATTTTAAAAAAGGATAATGATCTAGCCCACCCAATGAGAAAACAACTCTTGCACAACCCTTGAGAAGATAAATCAGAAATCATGTTAAAGAGAACTCTCCCAGTTAAATTGACTGCATTGTCTAATATTTGAATGCAACTTTGTTTAGCACAAGCAGTAACATTTAGAAGCTTTTAGAAGCTATGTAGGGTCAGTTAGGCTTTATCATATGCATGGTGATGAACTTGGTAAAACTTGTCTAAAGTCACAAGCTTAGGATAGCTGGCTAAACAAGACATCCTGCTTTAGAAAACAAAGGTTTTTTTTTATCACAACAACAAGTATCTTCAAGCCACCTAATTAAAGTAATAATTATAAGTGTGGAACTCCTTGTAGAAGTATTTAGCTACATTTTTTCACAATAACAGCAATGCACACTACAGTTATCAAAACCTTCTATTTACACCAGACCAGCCTCACTCTGCTGCCCCGAGAGCTTTTACACATTCTCTGTGTTCTTTCAATCAGCTGAGACCTGATGGTCTATGCTTTTGCTTCTTCACCTGTCGCATTCAAGAGTCAAAGCTGATACATTCAGGCCTACATCATCACACAGTGTTGAGTAGCTAAAGGAGAATTCCACCAATTTGTCCAAATATTTCAGTGGCTGAGATGTGAGAACAGATTCATTTAGATGTGACATTTTTTACGTTGAAGGTTGCCGGGGAATTAGCCCCTTTTTGAGCCAGGGATGAATCGGCTGGGTGGAAGAGATTCTTTAGCAGGAACAAACA
>JBBKCR010167929.1:0-15636 GCA_037577295.1 Ladigesia roloffi | reverse complement strand
AGACTGAGTGTGTTGGGAGGAGGATGCTGAGGAGAGACTGAGTGTGTTGGGAGGAGGATGCTGAGGAGAGACTGAGTTACTGAGAATATGACTTACTGTGAGGTGTAAATTAGAAATGAGCTTCTTCTTTCAGGTGATCAGACTAGTGGATGTGGTTTAGAACACAGTATGACTTACTCTAAACTTTACTCTAAATTTACTCTAAACGATTTCGTGGGGCGAAATCAGCAGTGTGTTTAAACACAACCGGGTCTGTTTTCATAAACCGCCTCAGAAACTGCAGTCGTATTCCAGTCAGTTTCTGTGATGTCACAGATTTGAAGGAATCTAATCCTTTGTAAACAGCAGCCATGACCTTGTCTGAAATGATTTCCTTTGGGGAGTTTAGTTGATTTTTTATAGCTCCCAGTGAATCACACTGTGTTTTAAACCACCCATACAAGCCTGCACCACCTTAATGGAGAAGTTAAGTTCATTTTTACAATTCACAGTAAATCATCCAGTGTCCTAAACCACCCATACAAGCCTGCACCACCTTAAAGAGATGGATGTATTGATTTGGTTGATTATTGAGTGTTTCTTTGCTCCGTAGCTCCCGACCGAAGAGAAATTTGGACGTCTGAGATGAGCGACACCATCTAGAGAAACTATAAACTTTAAACCATTGCTTTAAAAAGTGTTAGAATGTGTGGATGTCCCTGTTCATTCTGTTCTGTGATCTTCTGTCCTCTTTGTTTATAGAATGACAGAATGCTGTTCCTCTTCATATTGTTCTAAAGTGCCCTGTTTATATTTACTGGCGTTCTGTATTGTTCATACTGTTCTAGAATGTTACCTTCATTCGTACAGTTCAGTAATGTTCTGCTCGTTCATGCTGTTCTAGAATACTGTCCCCGTTCAGTGATCTACATTGTTCTCCACGTTCTTCTTGTTCTAGAATGTTACCTTCATTCATACAGTTCAGTAATGTTCTGCTCGTTCATGCTGTTCTAGAATACTGTCCCCGTTCAGTGATCTACATTGTTCTCCACGTTCTTCTTGTTCTAGAATGTTACCTTCATTCATACAGTTCAGTAATGTTCTGCTCGTTCATGCTGTTCTAGAATACTGTCCCCGTTCAGTGATCTACATTGTTCGCCACGTTCTTCTTGTTCTAGAATGTTCTCCATCCTTCACGCTTTTCCAAAATCCTTGTCCATATTGTTCAACATTCTGCATCGTTCACATGGTTCTAATATGTTCTATCTCTTCATTGATTTAAATGTTCTCCCTGTTTATACAGTTCTAAAGCATGGTCTCTGTTCATAAAGATTTTACTGTAAAATGTTCTCACCATTCATACTGTTCTTGAACATTCTGCACGTTCACTGTTCTCAGATGTTCTCCCTATACGCAATGTTCTAGAAGGATCTGAATCGTTCACACCTTTCTAAAATGTTCTCTATCCTTTTATGAGGTTTTAGAATGTTCATGGAGTTCTGAGATGCTCTGCATCGTTCCCACTGGAACTTCGGCCCTCTAACAGTTCAGATTTTTAATGTGGTCCCCTATAGAAATGAATAGCCCAGCCCTGCTGTAGAATCTGTCAGACCACGCTCTTCCACTCACGGCCACCAGAGGACACTGTTGTCTCTTGTTTAAAAAACCCTCTAAAATCTAAAGTGAGATACTGAGAGTGGGCCCCAACACAACTAACTAATACAATTATTCTCTCATTGTCTCGAATTTTCCTTGCAAGTGTTCTCAAGGAACACCCCCCACCCAAACCCACACCACCACCACTACCACTCCCTGAGGAAAATGGCTCTCTTGTTTTCCCCAAATTCCCGACACCAAGGTCCGCGCCACTGGCCGAGCCAAACAAACTCCTTCAAAGTGGGAAAGCGGCGGCGCTCGCCTCGCAAATTGAATCGCACATTTTTGGGCGGGACGCAGGAGTTAAGTGGGCCACTTCTGCGGGCAGCATAAAAACTCTATTGAACGGAGCGGGTTACAGTTCAATGTCTAATACATTACCACTCGCTGGTGAAGAGCCTAAAACACACTCGATGGAAACAAACCAAAACGCTGAAGGGCCCTCTTCCTCCCAAAAAAAGGAGGGGCCTAGGCATGAATGGATTCAAACCCTTCAAACCTGCGCGTCTCCGGCATTGAACTTCTCCAGAGTTCAAATCCTACCGGTGGAAAACGGCTCCTTCCTCCTGACTGCCTGGACATTCCGAGAAAACGGGAGGTTCTCCGATGCGCCCGGGCCTCTAACGGAAACGCTCTGGAACAAACATGATCTGTTAGTGTCTGATGAACGGTGGGCAGGTGAAATATTGCCTAAAGACCCTTTCAGTCTAAAACGTAATCCCGCAGAGCACCAGGGAGAGAGGTTCTCCAACCAGGACCCACAAAACACCACCTGGCACCAGGCTGGCATCCCACACTGCCACCCTCACAAAGTTCTACAATGTCCTACATCATTCACACTCTTCTAAAGTGTTCTCCCCATTCCTGCCGTTCTTGAATCGCTCCCCTGTTTATTCTGTTCTGTGATGTTCTGTCCTCTTTGTTTATACAGCGACGGTTGTCTGTTCCTCCTCATATTGCTCTAAAATTCTCTCCCTGTTCATATTTTCTGGTGTTCTGTACTGATCAAACTGTTCTAGGATGTTACCTTCATTCATATGGTTCTGTAATGTTCTGCTCATTCGTGCTGTTCTAGAATACCGTTCCTGTTCAGTGATCTAAAATGTTCTCCACGTTCTTCTTTTTCTATAATGTTTTCTACCCTTTACGCTTTTCGCACAAAATCCTTGCTCAAATTGTTCTGGAATATGCTGCATCATTCACATGGTTCTAAAATGTTCTACCTGTTCATTGTTTTAAATGTTCTCCCTGTTTATACAGTTCTAATACGTTGCCTCTTTTCATAAATGTTTACAGTAAAATGTTCTCACCATTCATACTGTTCTGGAACATTCTGCATGTTCACTGTTCTCATTGTAGACGCTTCTGAATCGTTCAGACTGTTCTAAAATGTTCTATATTTTATGACGTTTTTAATGGAATTTTCTGAAATGTTCTGCACCTTTCCATTCACACTGCTCTGCTCATTCAAATCCTTCTAAAATGTTCTGCTCTTTAATAGTCCTAGAATGTTCTCCCCATTCATACTGTTATTGAATGTTGTGCCCATTCATTATTGTTCTAAAATGTATACTGTTCTAGAATGCGGTCATTGTTCCTAATATTAGATTATTAGATTGTTCTCCCCAATCATACTGTTCTAGTCCAATGTCTTCATTCATAGTGTTCTAGAATGTAATCCACTGCGTTATACATAGTTCAGCCCATTGATATATTGTTCTAGAATATTATCTGCATAGTGTTCTGGAATGTTCACCCAGCTGATGGTGTTCTTGAAGGTTCACCCCATTGATACTGTTCCAGAATGTATCCTCATTCACAGCTTTCATGCTGTGTTCTACACTGTTATCCTCATTTATAGTGTTCTAAAATCTTCACCCCATCGATATACAGTTCTAGAAGGTTATCCATATTCAGTGTTCTAGAATATTACCTGCATAGTGTTCTAGGATGTTCACCCAGTTGATAGTGTTCTAGAATGTTCTCCCTGCTGATAGTGTTCGAGAATGTTCACCCCGTTGATACTGTTCTAGAATGTATCTTCATTCACAGCATTCTATAACATTATCCTCATTTGTTCTAGAATATTCGACTTATTCGTATAGTTTTTAAATGTTTTCAATCATGTAATGCTAATCATTAGCACTAAGCTAACTGGCGCTGCACTCCTTAACTTCATTAGCTTTGTAGCTTTTAACTTCCAGCACCGAGCGAGGCTAGACTGACCTGCACCAAACTGGGAATAAAAACAGGAGAAGGAACTCTTTGAAATACATGTTTTATTGGAGGACAGTCTGGGTACTTGGCGTTGGGTTTATTACAGTTTCCTATGAGTTTGGAGCAGACGGCGGTGAAATGGCGCCGAAGGGGGCGTGGCCGCAGGGGATATGACTCCACCCCACCGCGCCGCGCTAGAAACCAACATCACAACAATAAACTGGGAGCGGGTCATCCTGGTACATGTGGCGTCTGCTGCGTTCGACTTGAGCTCATATCTGGGAATCACAAACAGACTTGGACAAATCAAGGGATCACCACCTTAACTGGGAATTCTTACTGGGAAAGGTAGGATGGCATTCTCAGTCTGGAGACAACTGGTATAACTGCTTGCGACGTTAGCGGTCCTAAAGTAACACCACTTCTCTGTCCTTGTTTGAAACATGAGGCAGAAAATTATAGCACTGTGCAAAAGCTTTGATCCCCCTCATTTCTTCATATTTCACATAGTTGGAGCATAAATGCTTTGTCACCCCGAGGAGATTAAATGAAAGAGATGTAAACAAATGAGGCTGTAAATTGACTAAAGACACAAGGATTAATCACCACCAGTATACTGATCACCACCCTATCAACTGGAACCATCTGCTCCTGGTTTTTCACAGGTTCAGAACTTCAGTTAGTTTGTTCTGCTTGAATGATTCATACGTATGTCACTGTGTGTCTTAACCAACAGAAACATTCCTCCTTCAGGAAATCTGAAGAACTCTTCCTCAAGAACACACTAAACTGTCTGGAGTGAAATATGAGGAAATGGGGGGGTCAAGACTTTTGCACAGTGCTGTACATTAATCTAACTGAAGTCGAACGCAGCAGCACGTCCAGTTAAAATAAGAATTAGCCAAATTTCCAGTCGACCGGCAAATAGCGCCACAGACTCAAAAAAAAAACCAAACAAACAAAAACACGTCTTGGTACACAGTGGCATCGAAAGGAAATGTAAACAGAATCCGAATAAGGTTTCTTTAACCGTAGAAGCTTAGCATAGCATTAGCTGGAGTATAAAGTGTCTATACATAGTGTGTTAGCTAGAAACGTTAGGGGCACTGCACTTTAACTGGTAGTGAGGTTAGGAAACTGTGTCTTTACACGCAGCTGCGCACATGTGTGCGTAAATGGGTGCGTGTGCATGTGCAGCTGCGGTGTGCGTGTGTGCTACGCTAACAGAGCCCGTGAGCATGCGGACATGTCAGAGCCAGTGACCTTCTCCACTAGCATGCACTACTGAGGGCACTAAAGCGCTAGCACCCCAAACCACACGTCCTTCCTCTTTAACTCGGAATAGTTAAAAATCAAAAGCACCCGTCAGACCGAAACGCCTTCGTAGCGACATCCGACCCGTGAGAAAAGAGACGGGAGTGTGTGATCCTGTTTTTTTTTTTTTTTTCAGTTTGATCAATCATTGCTTTTAAGAGGTTGAAATCATGCTAATCGTGCTTCGCTGCAAGACACCAAATGTAATCCGAAAAAAAAAAGAGCCTCTGCTATGCTAACACGCACAGATTTAGCGCAACAGAAAAGATCGCCGCCCAGCCTGCAGCTCCGACCTCACGTTCCTTTCAGGAGTTCGGTCCGAGTACATGCGGACCTGTGAGTATTTATTGTATCTTTAAGTTAGCCATATGTCAGGTCCCGTCTGTTTTTTTTTAGCAAAATATTTCACTTTAATAACAGGTTCTACGCTAATCCTCAGACTGCCTAGACATGGGTTAGCGCTGGGGTTAGCAATGGAGGCGCAATCTTCCTGCAATTCCATAAATGTATTTTAGCACAAAGCAGTCCAGGGGACTTCCTGTCCTTTCAGATATCTGTTTTTTTGTTTTATTATGAAATTATGGCCAGGTGAGGGAGATAAAAGCCTTGCATGAGCGTCAGACAGCTGTTTCGATCAGATTTTAAAATTGTTTAAGGTATTTTTTAACACAGCAACGCACTTGACTCACGATGATTTGAACAGGCTGATCTCAGTCAGATTCTGAATGAATGAAAGACATTTTGTTTTCAGAGCGGCGAGGTCGACTTAAAGGAACAGTCCAGGGATTTTTTCCCCCAAATCCTCCCACAGTCACTCTAGTAAAATGACCCACTGAAACACTGATACTTTTATTTTTCCGACTCACTATGGCGATATGTCTACTGGTGCGGTGTTTGGTTTAATTATGGGCGCTACGCTAATACTACTGTTATTAATACTGGGATAAGCATAGCGCCTGTAATTAAATCCTACATTTATTTATTTTTTTTGTAGAGGGAGTGGGGTGCCAAAGGGGGAATATAGTGCTACATACAGCAAGTAATGCAGCCTGGAGAACCCTGGAGTCTGATGAAACCTGGAGTCTGAGGAACCCTGGAGTCTGGAGAACCCTGGAGTCTGAGGAATCCTGGAGTTTTCCTTTAAGAGGTTTAGCACGGCGTAGCGACACGATGCTTTATTGCTCAGGTTTCACCGCTGTATTCAGCGGGGCGGGGCGGGGTGCGTGTGTGGGGGGTGCGATGAGGATCGCTGGAGGAACAGCAGGACCTCTGGACCCCGCCCCCCAGGATCGAAGCTGCAGGTCTTGCCCACCGCAGCGTCTGATACAGCGGAGCTCCGGCGGCGGCGTTTAAGGTCAAAGGCTTCAAGTCTGATTTTCTTTAGGAACAGAACCACGCAGACACGCATTCACTCATATGTGTGTGTGTGTGCTATGAGTGCTAGGCATTGTGTGGGTGTATGTGTGTGTGATGCAAAGGCTGGTGATGATAGTCTTGATGATAGCACGCACTCACACACACACACACATTCTGCTATGACAGCTGCTAAATTAGCACTAAAGTAACTCTAAAAATCTGTACAATGTCTTTAAATACTGTATTTACAGAAATAAACATATTTTCAGCCATCACTCCCACTATAATCTTCAAAACAAACAAAAAAAAAAAGCACAAAACAAACCTAAAACCAAAACTCCTCTTTCTGCTGAGCAATGAGGATAAAGGCAACAAGCATATTGCGATGGCTATCTTCATAAACCCCGAGCAGCTTCTCCTCACACCGCCTGGAGTGAGGCGCGCTTCCATTCACATTCCAGGATTCACTTTAGTCATCCTTTACTGACCAATCAGGTGAGATATGAGGAAAAAGTCCAGTGATGGGTCTCAATACTATGATACAACCTGTGTGTGCTCATGGAAAATCCAGTTTATATATTCAATTTCTGCATAATTAAGATATAAGAGTAGTTTTGGTATGGACCTGAACTTTTACAGTGGAGGTGAATGGAAACAGACGTCTGCTTCTAAGAGCTCCTCCCAGAAAGTTCCTCCATCAGATGGTTCTGGTTGGTCCTAAAACTAAACCTGTTCATGGTGGAGGGATTCATGCAGGGCGTTGTGAGGTAAAATAGTCCTCAAAGAAAAGAGATTTAGTTCAGATACACTATTTTGTATCATCATGGAGACAGACACATGGAGCTTCACTGGATGGGCAGAGAAAAAAACGCTGGATTTGTGTTGGATACGTCTTGTTCCATTCACCTCCACTATATTTGTGTTGGAGACGTCTGGTTCCATTCACCTCCACTATATTAATGTTGGAGACGTCTGGTTCAATTCACCTCCACTATATTAGTGTTGGAGACGTCTGGTTCAATTCACCTCCACTATATAAGTGTTGGAGACGTCTGGTTCCATTCACCTCCGCTAAATTAGGGTTGGAGACTTCTGGTTCGATTCACCTCCACTATATTAGTGTGGTAGACGTCTGGTTCCATTCACCAAAACTGGAGAGAAATCAGTTTCACAACAAACTTATTCTGAAGGACTGAATTATGCAGAAATGAGCTTTTTAAGGAAACAAATTATTCAAACAAATACAAGTTTGATGTGTAGTACAATGAGATACACAGACACCTAAATGCAAAAAACAAAAAAAGTAGAATAATGAAAAGATTTAGTTTCTTGCATGGTGAGTGTGGAAACATTTACAAGATGATGTGAATTCTGAGTGGACGCTACTGTAGTGTCTTTTAGACAGGGCGAAAAAATGAATCTACGGAGGTCCCTTCCCTAATTCCAATTCCCTTTAAGTGTAGCATGCAAGAACACCAATGCTGCAGACAATGAAAGCTAGCAGGGACTCGATGTTCAATAAGGCCGGAGCCACAAATAACTCAATTATAGAAACATGAGCGATCAGTACAGGAACAGCACATATATGAAGTGGGAACGTGTGTATAAGATCCTTAAAGTTAGTTTTATTGTAGCTATTATTGGGTGTAACTATGTACCAAAATATTGCAATGTCTGGTCACCGTATTTGAGGTATCTGCATCATCAATTAATGACCCAGTCCAACCCTGTCCTACAACACTACAAGAGGTCAACTGATGTATCAGTTTTGCTGATTAATCGGCACCGATAGTTGATTCCCCGGAACCATCGGTTATCGGGAAAAAATCCACGGCAATAGTTTTTACGGGTTATTTTTTGTTTCAGTTTGAAAGCAAGTCTTTAATTTACCTCAATATTTATTAATATATTAATATGTATTTAATATAGCACATTTTCATAATTCAGTACTGTTTTATTGTTTGTTTTTTGCAATAAATTTCAGAATTTTTTATTTTACATGTAGTGATGTGTTTTTTTTATTACCGGTTAATTAATCGGTTATTGGCAAGTACCAACCTAAATATAGGTATCGGTAAAACTCAATGTCGGTCGACTTCTGAACACTACCCCTCATCACACACAAACCCCCCTGACAATACAAATATCATACAAACAGAATTGTTTTAATTTGTAAAATATATGATAACTGTATGTGCCCATAAGTCCTGAATTGTCTATTGTGAGTTGACGGGATTGTTACACCCCTTGAGGCTATTTATGAGTGACAAGATTTATGCTTCATTACATAAGTCTATAAACTTTAAAGAATTATATTGGCCAAAATGCTAGATTATTTGTCTCTTAATTCGGTACCGATACCAGCGACTGTCCGACCGGCCTTAATGCTAATGTAGCGTTCCAAACCAGTTCCAACTACCAAAGCTGTGATTCCAGCATTGTCTCAAATGGCCCAATTTAGGAAGTTTGCGTTTACTGTTGGTTACTTGTGTTTTTACAGTAGGTTACATTATTCTGTCACTTCCTGTCAAGTTGTTGGAAGTTTGCATTAATTTGTCCTGCTAGCTTTCATTATATTAGCATGTCTGGGTGAAATATTTCTGAGTCTGTGTCTATGATGGGACAAACCAATCCCACCCATCTACATCAGCAAGCAAGATGGGATAGTGGTGCTTTGTAGGCTGGCCAATGGTGTCTGCAACTAAGGCTCTGATCATACTCAGGGAACTCTTGCATTTCTTCTCTACAGGGTCACATCCTTCCGCCTTCAGAAGTGGAAGGTTTTCTGAGGGAACTTCCGGAACTTAAGCTGGTTTGGCCTTTATTTCACAGCTATGCTGACTGAAGATTTATTCTGGAGATCTTCAGGTAGTTTTCCAGAGGTCTACAGGAACCATTCTGTATCTAAACCATATTGCGATGGCACAGAAGTTGCAGCACGTTTTAATTTTCCTCTGTGTCTCCTTCCAGTAATGGTGTTTGATTTTTTTTAATTGTCATTTTTAAACCGCAACATTTAAAACCTAACCATGGTTCCCCTTAAGCATTTCTAACAGCGCTTCCAATTCTCCCACAAAAATGTATCTCTGGCCAACCAGCACTTGTACTTGTTTTATACAGACAGAAAAAAAACCCAATGGACTCTTTCTAGGTCTGTCTGTGGTCATGAAAACATTTTCACCAAGCAACTAACAATGATGTGATCCGATTGGCTGTGGCCCACTTTTTGACCCCGGATCTCTAAAGACTCCACTACTATAAAAACTGATCCGACACGATGGAGGAGAAATACAAGAGTGAGAAGATCCGGTTCCCACTAGGCACAGAGTTTACCAAGAGGAGCCAAGAGCAAGTGTATCTGACTGGCTGTGAGCTTTAACTAGACCTGCAGTTGTTGTTTCTATAGGAGTGAATGAAACGACTGAAAGGAAAAGTATACCCATGAGATGTTGAGGGTGGGGGATAAATCACAGCACATTCGGCAGCATGAGAGACACTGAGGACAGTGGACATTTGGTACAGTTACATCTGTTTCAGTGCTACTTCAGTCCCGGTGAATTTACTGTGGACTCTACTAAGTGGTGGCCAACCCTTGTCCAGGAGAATCACCTTCCCCAGCTACAGTCTCAGCCCAAAGCTTTTCTTCATTTTACTGCTTTCCTAGCTAATGTTATGGAAATAACCATGGAAAGAGATACAAACAGTGGTAAGTAAGGCTAGTACAGTCCTAACCAAAGCTTAACTAGCACTGGTGATTTACCAAAGAAAGAGTCATCAGATGTACCATATGCTAGCCTTACACTAGCCTATCTTAAGCTGAATCAGTACAAATGATTATCAATGAAATGGAAGAGTGAAGTAGTAGCTAGTTGTATAGAGAGGTTAAACAGTTTAGGCTAGCATTAGCCTAGCCTAGGTTTAAATAGCACTGTGGTCAAACAGTGAAAAAGCTGTTGTACGAATGCTAGGCTAGCACTAGCCCATCCTAAGGTTAGCCAGCACTCTGGTCACCCATGAAATGATTCTGTCAAAGCAACTGTAAGTTAGCCAAGGCTAAGGTCTTTCCATGGTGGATCATAGCTTGTATCATTATGACTGACCATGAAAACAGTATGACTGAATAACTGTAAGCTAGGTTAGCCCTAACCTAGCATAATATTAATTAGTACTGGTGATTAACCAACAAGAGGCTGAGTGAAAAACTGCATTAGGCTAGTCGCCTAAGCATAGCTAGCACTACGATCAACCGTTGAAAGAGTCTGTGAACAACCATGAGCTAGGCTAGTGCTAACATTACTGGAAATACCATGGGAAGACAGCTGGTTTAGTTGGAAGCTAAGCAAGCTTGTTAACCAGACTCAAACCAGAATTAGCAAGTTTCCTGACATTAGAAATGAAAACTGACCACAGTTTTAAGTCACGGCACATCTCTGACACAAAGCTGAATGTTTGTCTTTTCGCATAAACTGCTAAAGGTACATTGGATAAAGCACCAGGTTGTGTTTCTGTCATATTTGTGGCTCAAAAGATGATATATATACATTCACTGTTTTGTTTGTTTAAACTTTCGACTGGACTGTACAATCCAACCCAACACACCTGATGCAGCCGCATCAGCTGCATCACGTGAGTTCCTGGGCTGGAAATGTGAAGTCAGGTCTCCATCAAGAGGGTTGGTGACCACAGTAGAGCGTTATCTACAGCCTTCCTTCCTCCCCCTTCTCTTCCTCCTGCCCTGCCTCCTCACTGGCCAAGGAAGTCGATGTTAGCTTTGACGGTGCGCGAGGTGGCCACGTCGGTGGCCATGGCGCGAATCTCGGTGTCTCCGAACTGCATGAGCGTCTGGATCTCCCTGCGGGCGGCTGGACTCTCGGTTCCACTCACGTCCAGGCGCAGCGTCCCACACTTGCGGACCCCGGGGTCTGAGATGAACCCCACCGCCTCCTTCTCCGAGCAGTACACGTGGATGACGATGACCTGCTGGCTTGGCCTGGCTGGGGTGTAGCTTCGCTTCACCGTCTCGCCCAGTGCCACAGACTGGTCGGCGGCGATGAAGGTGTCGAAGACGTCGGTGCACCAGCGCGTCCCGTCCTTCACCAACATCTTCTCAGGAGGATGCTTCCCCTCCACGAAGCGGTTCAGGACGCCCACGCCGTAGGTCAGGGGTGAGCGCCGCACCTTGATGATCCCGGGGTCCAGGCCGAACAGCACCGCCCCCTTCAGGATGGTCAGGCCAACGTCGTGCGGGATGATGATGCGGCTGCGGCCCTGGAGCATGTCCTGCACCGCCTTCTGGAGCAGTGGGGACTCCGCAAACCCACCCACCAGGAACAAGAACTTTATGTCCGTCACCTCGGGCCTCTCGAACAGCTCCTCTGGAAAGGTCGATAGATGGAGGAAAATATGAAATAAGAAAAGACATTTCACGATTTCACAGCACTAAACAAAGCCCTTAAGAAGCCCACCTTCACCATAGTGTGAAATCCACTTCCAGTTTTAAGTAAATTATTCATTACTTCACACATATTTAAGTGACTATTTGAAGAATCTAAATTAGCTTTTGTGTAATTTTGTAAAAGAAACACTTTAAATTCTTTGGGGTCAATCAAGATGCTATTTATTCATTAAAATGATTTTACATTATAATAATGTGTACGTAAATTACATAGTTAATGTTAACAACATTCATAAAATACTAATGAGTAAATTATCCATTTGGAATGATATTAATAGATATATTTTGTAATAAGAGATTTTCATTCTCAAATATTGCGATAAACCTCACACATGCTAATTATAATACAGGGAAAAATGTTTTTATTAGTCTGTAATATGGGCAATCACTATGACTTCTGAGTGTATTGGTTGTTCTTTGGTAGAATTTAGTGCTGCAGGATTTTTCTTACATAAAAAGCCTAAAAAGTCATATGTTCACCATGCAGCCTTTTCCTGCAGGCCGTTAAATGTTAGCTCACTTTACAGGCCCAAGTTTAGCAGCACATCTAGCGGAACCTCATTGAAGGTGCAGCGGCAAAACTGTTTCAATTCCATATTTTTAAAATCATCCTCACAAGTGTCATGCAGGGCTGGAGAGTTTGTACATACTTATGTCACATCTGCTTGGCAACCCAGTGCATGAAATCCCAATCAATAAAATAATGCAAGCTGTTGTTCCAGCACTGGCCAGCAGGGGGCTGCAGCTCTCATTTAATTGTTAACCATTAATAAACCATTTATTTCTAGTTCTTATTAATTTCTGAACTTTCAGAATATCTTAGCAGCTACAGGACAAACCTCTAGCTCAAATCTAAAACTCAGTGCATAAATACTCGTAAATAAATATTCATAACCATGCACGATATACAGTGTTCAGGAACGGAGAGGCAGAACCCCCCAAAAAGGGAACATTTGATCCAAAATTTGTATACACAGTGCTGCATACTGTAGATCTAATCTAGAACCTTCGGTTCCCAACTCTATCCAGAATACAGTGCTTTTCTATTTAAAGTATACAAGAGCAGAAACTGCACCACCCTTGGGGAAACCCTAAAGTATCAGAGCTTCCTTGTTAGAGGGAGTGTCCCGTTATTTTTGGACACACAAACACAGCACATCCTCTCCTGATGATCCAGCTACCCTAAATCAAACCTGCTGTCTATCTGAACAGGTTTTCCTGCTTAAAGATCTAGAATTAATATCCCTCCTCTGGTTCTCTCACTGACACTCGAGCGCTTCCTCACACTACAGCTCCGGGAAGTTCCCACAGCAGAAATGTTCAGTCGCTCAGGTTTTCTCCTTTATAGCCGCATTACTGAACTGAAAAGCTTTGCATCATTTAAAAGGAATCGACCAAACACCAGAATAAGAGAAATGATACAGCGTTTACAGAACCTGAATAATTCAAAGAAAACAAATCTCTCCTTCTCTCTTAAACTAAACGGCAATAATGAGCTTTGAGGAACTTCTAGTGGTGTTTTGGCATCCAGCTGGTCTCACTGTGAGTTTATGCTGGTTTATTCTATTCCAGAGCCGTTTAAGTGGTGTTGGAGTAAAGAGTTTGCTGAATTAAAGTAATAAGCCTATGAATATAATATAACGTGTCTGTAATAAGATACAGTAAGACCCCAGACTGCCGGTTGGTTTCAGTAACAGGCCTTTCACTCCACAGGTCCTGTGAGGAACCCGGTTCTGACCCGGTGGAGACGTGTGGAGAAGGTAGGGAGGAGCGCGACGACACTTACTGAGGTGCTGGATGATGTGATCGATGGTGGGTTTAAACAGAGCGTTCATGGCGTCGGGGTTCATCCTCAACATGCCCTGAGACGACCACTTCACAAAATCCACACTGAGAGAGACAGAGAGAGAGAGAGAAAGAGAGAAAGAGAGAGAGACAGACAGAGAGACAGAGAGACAGACAGAGACAGAGAGAAAGAGAAAGAGAGAGAGACAGACAGAGAGAAAGAGAGAAAGAAAGAGAGAGAGACAGACAGAGAGAGAGAGAGGCAGAGAGAGACAGAGAGAGAGAGAGAGAGTTAGAGAGAGAGAGAGAGGGACAGAGAGGGAGAGAAAGAGAGAGAGAGAGAGAGAGAGAGAGAAAGAGAGACAGTGAGAGAGAGAGACAGAGAAAGAGACAGTGAGAGAGAGACAGAGAAAGACAGAGAAAAAGAGTGAGAGAGAGAGGGATACAGAGAGAGAGACAGTGAAAAAGAGACACAGAGATAGAGAGACAGTGTGAGAGAGAGAGATGGAGAAAGACAGAGAGAGAGAGAGAGACAGAGAGAGAGAGAGAGAGACAGAGAGTACAATATTAGTCCATAATAACCACCTGGACTCTTTCTCTCTTCCTCCTCTAGTGTTTCCACCATTCCATCCATCCACACATTCATTCATCCATCCACACATTCTTACATCCATCCACACTCATATATCCATCCATTCACCCATTCTTACCATCCATTCATCCCTAAAGCCCTTTTATCCATCCAATCTTTCATCCATCCATCCACTCATTCATTTATCCATCCATCCACCCATTACTAAACTAAACCATCCATCCACCAAACCAAACCATCCACCCAAGGTTTGTGTATTTATTTCAAATATCTGTTCACCCATCCATCCAACCATCCATCCATCCACCCAGCCATTCATCCAACTGTTCCACAATTACAAACAATTCCTAACACCATCTAGAATTCCACAATATGCTCAAAACCTCCCAAAATATTTTTGATAATTATCTCTCATTGTTTAATGATGAACAGTGCAACTTTAGGTCTAAATTCTGAAGAAAACAAAAGTCCAGCCCATCTATAATATACAGGTGTAAGCTGTGTAAGGCTTTACTGATAATACCAGGATAGGGAATAAACCCGTAACGTTATTGATACGGAACCATTTGATTCTGTGTGTCTGTGGTTGACTCACTTGCTCTTGCGCAGGGCGTGCTCCACGCTGTGGCCGCGGAACTTCTTGTAGTAGTCGATGAAGGAGAAGGGCAGGTTGATGTTGAGCGGGTTGGTCCTGTCGGGAGCCGCCGCCCGCTTGCGGGACTCG
This sequence comes from Ladigesia roloffi, assembly GCA_037577295.1. Taxonomy (NCBI): domain Eukaryota; kingdom Metazoa; phylum Chordata; class Actinopteri; order Characiformes; family Alestidae; genus Ladigesia; species Ladigesia roloffi. The sequence goes on along the minus strand of JBBKCR010167929.1, from coordinate 558 downwards.
AAGGCGATCATCAGGTCCACCCAGGCCGCCGGGCGCTTGATTTTGAACTGGTCGATGAAGTCCTGACCGAAGATCTTACAGAGAAGTTTCTCGAACTCATAGTCGATGCCAATGGAACCGTACGGACCTCCTGCGGTCAGAGACAGAGAGAAAGGAAAGACAGGAGGCGGTGAGGATCGATGCTGATCGGCTTACACACAGGTCACCAAGGTCACAGTTTCACCTGTAGCAGCCAGGAAAGGAAACCGCAGCAGAAATGGAAAGTATTCAAAAGCATGTGCCAATATTAGGGTATGACATATTGTCTATTAAATATTCTTTTGATACTATTAAGAGTTTAAGGACAGTGTAGAACCAGAGGAGAGTTTCAGGACAGTGTGGACTGGGAACCAGAAAGAGACCAGTCTGGACTGGGAACCAGATGGAGACGAGTCTGGTCTGGGAACCATAACGAGACCAGTCTGGTCTGGGAACCAGAACAAGACCAGTCTGGACTGGGAACCAGAACGAGACCAGTCTGTACTGGGAACCAGAATGAGACCAGTCTGTACTGGGAAC
>JBBKCR010167919.1:0-15637 GCA_037577295.1 Ladigesia roloffi | reverse complement strand
CTACGGGCGAAGGCAGGGTACACCCTGGACAGTCGCCAGCACGTCGCAGGGCCACACACTCACACACATTCACACCTGTGTGCTCAAACAACCTATCCCCAATCACATATGTTTTTGGTGGTGGGAGGATACCGGAGCTCCCGGAGGAAACCAACGTGGTCACAGGGAGAGCATGCAAACTCCACACAGAAAGACACTGCGCCCGACCCGGGAGTCGAACCCAGGATTGCTGTGAGGTGCTAAACCCTGCGCCACCATGCCACCATGTTTTTCACTGTTGTTGATAGTAAAAATTAATTAAAAAAAGACCTACATTTTATGGGAGATGGGAATAAGTTCAAATGTAATGTTAGGCAGCATTAAAATTGGAATTTGTTGTACCATATTGGTAGAATCCATTATTCATGCAAATGACTGTGAGAACTTAAACAGACTGTGCTATTATTGGGATGACTGTGAATATGAGAAAATGGTGTATATCAGCAACTCCAGAGGAATGTTAAACAATGATAAGTGTATCAAAGTAGCTTTGTTGTTAGTGTTGATCCATTTAAACTCAACAAAACATTACAATACCCTAAACATAGAGGAATGTAAATGTAAATGTAAACGTAGAGTAGAGTAACAACCTGGATATTTCAACTCCTCTTTAATTTCTAGGCCTTTTTGTCTGGTGTGTTCACTCAAATACTGAATATTCTTCTTGTAACTATATAGTTGCTAATCTGTTCTGACGAATTCCAACATTTTGTGCAGCCATCACAACATAAAATCCACTCCAAAATGTGCAGCAATCATGCTTTAGGCCTCTTTATTATGCTAGGACAACACTTCTTTTTTGCCCTAGGACAATGCTTCACTACCCCATGTATTTTAATGTGCAGTGCGTATCTCCGCCAGTGTCAGCACTAACTGGTGACTGTTAGGGTTAGAGTTAGGGATGTTGCACATCTCACAGTTTTTCAGCCAGTGTCAATCACTTTGCAAACAAGAACAATAAGGAATAATCTCATTGTTTCTCTCCTACTGTCTCTCAGTCACACGTTAGTGCTGATACTGGTGGTGTTACCCAGTGCGCATTAAAATACATAGAGTAGAAAAGTGTTGTCCTGGCACAAAAATGAAGCATTGTCTTAACAGGAAAAAAGGACTAAAGTGTAATTGCAGCACATTTTTTAATAGATTGTTTATCGTGATGGCTTCACGAAAACTCATGACACTGGCTCGTTCTGGCATAGTGAGTCCATGTGTCAAATTTCATTAAAAAATAAAGACAATAGGTGAGAAAGGTTTAATTAACTATTGCCTAACTGTCTAACTCTCTCAAAGGTGGGTCCCTCATAACACAGTACATCATGATCATGACATCCCCAAACTTTGTAATGCAAAGTGTGAATTTCTAACAGGCATATACACATACTGCTTTATTCCACATGAGATCATAATGAGATTTTAATGGTGTTGAATGGTGTTGAAGGCACTGGGGAAAATTAAGAATGTATTCTTCATGGATGCATTCGGCATATCAAGACGGCTGTAGGTGTGTTGTAGACGATGGTATCTTGGCCTGGTAGATGAAGTAGAGAGAATATTGTGCTGGCCTCACCAGGGTGCGGAGTGTGCAGGGCAAGTCTTAAAAGCCTTCATGCTGCATGAGGGAAGTGCTACTGACCTGTTGTCCGACGGGGCACTGGGTCTTGCCTTCTTTGGTACAGGAACCAGACATGTTGTTTTCAACAGCGAGATACATTCTTGGTATTGAAGTTCAAGTTTAAGATCCTCAACAGTACTCCACAGAGCTGAGTGGTGCACAGCTTGAATACCTTGTGTTCTTAAGCCAAATAGGCCCAGCTCCTTGGCAGGTCTGCATATTTCTCTCCACACTTGGCCTTTTGGTAATAGTGATGGATGGTTTATGCATGTCGGAGTCAACAGTGAGAGGAGGTTAAGGCTCTGGCTGGTACAATGGTGGTAGAGGGTTTCACAACATACATCAGCAAACTCATTAAAATAACACTCAAGTGCCAGTTTTCCTTCCAGAGCTGAGCTCTATGTTTTGCTGTTGTTTTTATATAAAAGAGATGAGACTCACCTTTATAATAAAATCAACTTGTAATTAATAGTTTTCCTGGTATTATGACAAAAGGGTTTGTTTAAAACTGTGATTAGAAAGGCTCTTAATTCTGCAGAGGGACCCCAAATTCTCTTCTAGAACTATATTGGGATTAAAAAAAGACACAAATCGATTTCTTAATTAATCATCAACTCAATCACTAGATTGCTCATGGGAATGGTCAGTGGTAGTACCTGTTTACATGTTTAAAAACAAATACCAGTTAGCTGCATTTTAAATTTTCTCTGTACAGAACAGAACTTGTTTTGTCTATTTATCCAGTACTGAGCACAGTGGACAAAATGAGTAATTTTTTAACAGGCCTACATTTCAACTATGTCCTGAATTTTTGGGGAATGATTTATATTAAACATGTCTCAGGAATAAAAAAAAGAATGCTGATGCCAGGAACACTACTAATCTCATTCTTACACTAAATCTGTCATTTGAAAGGCTGATTGAGAACATTGTGCTTGTCAGCATAATAAATCTATGGTTTTAGGCAAATCCACAGCTAATGAGTTCAATGCAACACATCCCTCAACATTCACCTCAAAATCCACTTACATAAGAGGTTTCTCTTTTTCCCCATTCAACAAGAGCAGCCATACAATTCAAGCAATACATCATAATACATTAATTTTACCCTTAATATATTCAACTCCATCCCTGAGACAACTGAGTTGTTAAAATATGAGGTTTAGTAATAAAAAATACCAAACCCCCAAACTGCTAAAACATTAAATATATTTCCATTGTTTTCTTTTTGCTTGTTTTTTTTAGTTAGGATCCTTTGGATTTTTTGTGGATACCACCTACACAACCCCAAAATGTGTTCTTGTCCCTGTCCAGACTTTCTCCCCTCTCAAGTTACAAAAAATGTAAATATGTAAATATGTATTGCACAAAATTCTTAATTCATTGATTTGATTTCTCTGGATATAACATGCAAAGATGAAATAAAACACTCACAGTACAACATTATTTATCACATAAACTGTATTCACATTACAACATACACAATTTTAAGCTTGTGATAAGTTCTAAATAATATATATTTACTCTATAATACATTATACTAAGAGGCACTTCCAGCATTTCTGGCCATAAAGTAGCTACAGTATAGTGTCTATATTACAAAAAAGTAAAAATAAATAATGTTTATCCAAAAAACATTTGTAATTATCTTTTTGTCAGGCTTCTCCCTTTATACATGTATAGCATATTAGTTTGTACAAAAGGGAATCATAACCAGCAATATAATTGGTAATTTACTTAATACTGGTGAAATGCACAGTTCCCCTTTCTACAGGTATTGCTACATATATCAAGTGCAACCTACTAATGAGAAGAAAAATAATAATTTAGTGAGGTGTACTCACAATATATTCAAAAGTACATAGCTCATTTCTCATTTTGAGAAAGGTGTACAGCTTGTTTGGTACTTTTGGTGACAGAAAAGAGTGCCCAGTGACTACAGTTTTTGATGCATATAGGTTATGACAAATGTGCTGGCAATAACGACAGGCTAACATATGCAAAAACCGCCAGGAACGGGAATAGGAAGAAAACACATAACAATAGCAAAAGATATGGTTATACTTCTTAAAAGATATTAATTTCTTTTCTATGTCCATAACTCTGTACATGATGTACATGACAATACCTTTTTACCCAAACTGACTGCTGTAACTGGAATGCTAAGAGATCTTGATAAATGAATATGTGCGTTTTCTTGAATGCTCATGGTGTCTGATTAAGCACGCTAGAAAATAAAGGTTAATATGTTTCATTAGATGAAACAGAGAAGAATGGATACAAAACTACAGGCCTTGAGAAATATGCTGCAGCATTTAACTATATATTATAGTATATAAGGAGTAACATTGTAGATGATAACATGAGCAGTGAGACGTGAGGAACAAGCACTGACTCTACTGAACAGAAAACATGGTTGCTTGCTTATCTACTTGCAACAAGCAGGGTCCATTTCCAAACCTAGTTGTTGGACTGTATAAGGTAGCAGGAATGAACACAATGCATTTTCAAAACATCACTCAAATATCGGGATGAAAGTAGCTTCATTTGAACACATACTCAATGACAGACTATTGTCATGATCAATTATACTGCTACTGGGACTGAGATGCATGATCATATTTAGAAATCCCCAAATTATGATCTTGAGTACCGAAATTTTGTTGAAGAAACACCTGCACAATTGACAAAATCCCGGCAACCCCTATGTCCACTGACGAAGAATATTTTAAAGTCATATTTGGCACACGTTTCCACACTGTGAGTAGAAAGATATAAAAAACATTTAAAATTCAGAATACGATTCAGAAAATCACCATAAGTCTACAGAATGTGTCAGTATTGCTTGAATAATTCATTGGATTCTGCTGTGCTGGCCACACTGAGATCTACATTGCATTGCAAATGAAGATATGACTTAACACTTGACTTAACAGAGATATATGACTACCACCAAATTCCCATCTCTCCGTACCACATTTTAATACACTCTTCTTCAAAGTTATGGTGCAACCCATGTTACCTCCTGCAGTACTAAAGTCTCAACCAGTCTGCCTCATACTGCAGATCAAAGACATAATATAAAACTGTGGCTCTGTGTGGAGTAAATAGTGCAGCTCCATGACTCATGTGTGTAACACTGCCTTTAGGTTGCTAGGGTAGGCATCTCTTCGCTGCTCACATGCCTGCTTGCATGACTACATTGCCTCTAGGACAAGGCTGCTGCTTGGACCACTGGAGTATGAGTGGCCTTTCTTGTTTCAAGAGAGAGCACAACTGCAGGGACTGTGAGAGCTCTTCACTTGCTCTTTGGCCTCCAGGCACAGCACATATTTATGTTGCTGATGGTCATAACTCCCACTAGAAATGGTTAAACCTACTTGGTGCAAATATACTAAATTTGTGAGAGAAGAGAATCAATTTCACTGTTGTTAAGCACCTTCGTGGTAACTAAAATCTGGGCTATAAAAATGTGCTAGTCAAATAGGAAAATGACATAAATCAATAAATGTTCCCTGCATTCCACCGAATAGGGTGGGATTGGTTCAGATATTTGCTCGTCCATGAATGAGCTCTTCCATCATTAATTAATCATACAAAAGACCCTCGGGTATATAAATGAAAGGAGCTGGGAAGTAGAAGCATTTCCATGTAGAAAATAGCAAGATCTTTGATTAAATCAGATTACCCTTATTTAAAAAAATCCTCTGTGACCAAATGTCCAGAAACAATAGTTAATTCAGAATAAAGCAGTGTATAATGCAGCGAGGGCACCATCTTTAAACATTCACTACTGTACAGTTGTAGCTGGCAAACATGCAGGTACATGCTACATATATCTTCAGAAAAACAAAAACGATGATCTCTGTGTCTTAGTATTTGTCCCACTCTAATTGACAACTGACATCAGGCTCATCAGAAGAAGCTTGTTGGAGTTAGTATAGCCTAAAGTGCAGGTCACAGAGACCCCTGTCATGGAGACTAATGGGTTCTTCATTACTCAGTTGCAATGTGAGCACCACCAAAAAAATTAACCAACAAAATAAAACTGGCAAGGTAACAAAAAATATCAACCTACTGAAGTAAACCTTTTGCTAAAAAAGCTGAGCTACCTCCTTTCCTGTTTCTTTTAGGCACATGTTCACCAAATCATCTACAGGTTTGTGTCTAAGTGATGTGCTCACAGATGATGAGCCTTGTTTGGAAAAAGCTTTCTGACAGTGCTTTTAACTCAAGCATACTTTGGATCTCCCTTACATGTTGTGTCTGAAGTTTTGTCTCATTCCTGCATTTCCTCTGCTGCTTTTTCTACAGTTTCCGCATCTTGATTCACACTCTCCTGGTCTTTTCTGACCAGTGTCTCTTGCTCTGTGGTCTCAGATTGTTTTTCCATTGCAAATTCTGTTGGTCCTGTCTTCTCCCTTATTTCTTCCTCCATTTCCTCCACTGGTTCCCCTTTACTTCTTGGCTCTTCCTCCTCTTCATGAATGGCCAGGATTGTCTCAGAGGCTTTGCTGAGGCATAATGACTCTTCTTCCTCTTTTTGGCTTTGGGCCTTTTCAGTAATCACCTTCCTCCACATTTCATGGTTCTCTAAAAGGTGCTGTGTAATCTGACAGAAGACCTTTTGCCGCTTTTTAGGCATCTGTTTCTCTGAAAGAGGTGAAAAATTATCAACATCAAATTGTAACTCCTTGTTAAGTGTCAGTCCTAACATTATCACGAATAAACGCCTACCAAAAATCATAAATGTGAACATACGAGAGTGCTCTGAACTGGTGGACTCATCTTCCTCAGTTGTATCCTCATCTTCTTCATCTGTTTCCTCCACACCAGTTCCTTCTTCAGCCTCATCAGGCAGAGGCTCAACCCAGCGGCCAGGCATGAGGCCTGCTGTGTCATAGGAGCTGCAGAGTGGCCCAACTATATGTGTGATGAACGACTCCTGCAACTTGGCTAATTGTGGTGCTGAGCGGTCCATGAACGGGCTGATGGGTAATCCCAAATTGGCCTCCTCATCCCCCTGATCAAACAAGTGAATGAAAGGCTACATCAGAAGGGTGTTACATAGATATAAATAAAGGCTGATTGTGATTCATTGGCAAAATAATTTCTGCAAGCTTAATACACATAAAGCCCTAAAATACAAACAACAATCCTATGACAAACTTTCAATGAAATAAATTACTTAACTACAGAGCATTTCTGCAGAGAAAAAGCAAAGTGTGCTTACTCAAATACAGAACACAGCATTAGCATCAGCATTAGCATTAACATTCACATTCACATTAGCATAGAATTAGCATAAACAAAATATTAGCATAGCATTAGCATGTCTCAGTACTTTTGTCCACATGATTTTGTATGATGTTTCATAATGTTTGGTCACTGTATGGAACCAGAAAGTTTCTTTTTCTAAAATTGCATTCATTTCAATAGGATTAAAATGAATAGAATGAATGGGGAAAAGGGATGAGCGAAAAACAAGGAAAAACTAGGAAAACAAGTCAAATGAATTTTGTTATGTTTCGGAAGAAGTGTGTCCGAGCAGAACTTTCTGAAATTTGAAAAATGGGATTAACAAATGAACTAAAAGATATAGCAAAACATTGGGAACAAGGCCGTAATAATAATAATAATAATAATAATAATAATAATAATAATAATAATAATACTTAAAACATAGATAAAACTTAGAATAAAAAGATAGAAAATTAGTGTAATAAAATAGATTTTAAATATTTTGGAATTCTGATGTGGATTTGGTGTCCTGCTACTATTGCAAATTATTTACACAATTCTACAAAATCTGTTACAAATTATAATATGTTCATTAGGAGATACCTGTCACATATTATAATACACATATTTGGAGAGTTATAGTTGATATATTTTATGTGTAACTGCTGTTCAGCATAATTTAGAATATTGTTACATTTTTACGCATCTTGTTTTCCTGAAAAAGACTTATTATTGCTATTGCACTAAAAGTGTCTGCTTGGACATGAAACGGGAAAGAAGGAAATTATTTAATGATACTGATGAAACCTTCGCAGCCTTTTAACACCAACACAGTGACAAAATTATTCCAGTTCAGAGGAATACCATATCTTGCAGTGGTAGAAAAACTAGGTCAAGCTTCTGTAGTAAGAAAAAAATCTCTTACTGTTAAGAATCAGAAGTGATCTGTGGAATATGGCATCAGTAGAATCACCTAACAAAATATATATGCTTCATGACATCAGAGTATCAACAACGAGAACTGAAACCTAGCGCCCAAACCTTCCTGTTGCCATGGCAACTAGCGGTAACATCACCATAACTTATTTGTGCTATCTTCTGTTTGGTGCTGGAGGAATGAATCACTCCAGAGGGGGCAGGGTTTTGTTACCTTTGGCCCGCTTTGCAATTGTCTGAAAAAGGCTGGTAGCGGTCATGTGACAGGGCTTTCTAATGTAGTGAAGAGGTTCTGACACAACTGGGTCATCCCTCCTTTACTCTTCACAGTTGTAATTGCAGTATGTTCATCTCACATGCTTCCAATTCAAATACATTTCTTTTTATGGACATTAAATAAATACAACATGAGACATGGTAAACATGGCTGGTAATACTAGTTTCAATACAAAACAAACAAACAAAAATACAAAAATATGTAGAATTTTAATGGCTCCTTATTGCTCTAGTATTACAGATATGAAGCCATTACATTAGCTATGTGTGGTTGCCAGGAAACAACACGTCCCTGTTTCTCCACAGCCACACTAGGTCAGCGTTACTTAGGTGTCAAATGGTTGCTAAGGATTTACATCGTATTATTCCACCAATCACACAGAATGTTACTGAGAACAAACATTAAAGCTCTGTACCTGGCGCAGAAAGGAAGACTGAATAGAGAAGCAAGTAAATATTTAATTTTTAAATTTAAAAATCCACTGCAAACCTGCTCATAGAACTCACTGACTATGCCCTCTGTCCACTGAAGATGAAGATCCTTGTGCTTCAGTGGCCCATTCACATCAGCCAGCTTGATACACATCTGGCAGATCAGGAGTCGGTCATTCTCATTGCACCAGTCAATGCCCGAGCAACCTTCATGACCCACCTGTATAAAAATGACACTTATATTTAATTTGAACAGTTTCCTTATGCTTAGAATCTGTAGTACGTCGGTAAGTTATCACCTTAGCATTGAATTCAGTCAAAAAGTCAAAGTGCTTCTTCAGGTCTGTTGCCAGGATGGCCTCAATCACCAAAAAGCGGAAGCGCTTGAATTCTATGTGGTCCAGGTTGGCCAGGAAGTTGTATTCAGGATGAGACATAAAGAGGTTCCAGGCAGAGGCAGCATGGTGATTCTCCAGAACAGAACGGTCATTGTACAGCACTGCCTGCACAAGTCGAAAAATACATTTTACATAGCTAGGGATAAGCATCTGAAGAAGTAAAATATAAATTGTAGCTGCTCCAGTTAGGAAACCATTATGTACCAGTAGACAGGTATCTGCACTTCTATGTGAGTGTCCCAACAACCTAGAATTAAAATGAATATAACTCCTGTACCATTTTATATAGTAAATGTTTTGAGCCCCAAGTCCTTGAGAATGGAGGCTAGACCTACTAGACTTGGTGGCTGTGAATATTTCATACAAAAATCTTTCCAGGTCAAATGAATGGCATCTAAGACAATTGTGCAATCAGTGTAAAAAGAACAGCATCCCTGGTCAGTGAGCTCTGCTGCCAGTGGGTGAGGAGTATGGCTAATTCTGATTTATCGGACAATTTAAAGAGATGTTAGACACAAGCCAAATGCAGATATATTTACATTTACAGCATTTGGCAGAGGTGTGGGTGAAAATGGTGTTAGGAGCCTCAAGAACTCTTACTAGTGTAGTGTGGTGAGATTTCCAGTTTAGGAACTGAACCTGGTGCCAAGTGTGTAAGATTGTGATACTACCAACCTTTAGCTATAAGATGTACTCACAGTTAATTTAGTGTTCACCAGGCACACCGACAGATATGAACAAGCTCAGATGTACACTGTATATCAAATTATTATTTCATACTTTGAAATAAATAGTAATCAATTCAGTAATTATTTCATAGACACATGTTGTTTTGGTCATTTAGGGAGCTGGGTTACCTGTGGAGCACTGGTAGCCACCAAAAAGGCATTGGTTCTGCCTGGATGGTCATAATCATGCATTGCTGCTGCCACATACAAGGCCATCAGCTCCAGCGCAGGAATGAGTCCAGAGAGACAGCCATAGCCATCCATTTTTGTGTAGGTTTTAGAAAACACATAACCCATGTGACCTTGAGTAATCCCACTAAGAAACTCTTCACAAAAAAAGAAAAAATATTTTGTATTATAACATGAAGCATACGTCACAAACAATATTACAAGCTATAAGTTTTCTAATAATACACAGTAGACATTATTTTAATTTGAAAATGGAAATTTCACTTCAAAATGATCTGGCACCAGGAAAAATACTCCTGGATTACCACAAAGACAATCAATATATCACAGCTAAACCACTAACTCTTTCTTACCGGAGTCATTGATTGCTTCACAGTTATGTGTAGGCAAACCAGGCACAGGCTGCACAGTCAGATACCAAACAGCATGCAGGACATCTGTTGCATGGATCCGATTATGATCTGGACAGAAACAGGGAATCTGATTCTAAATCCTTAGGTCAGTCTAATACCTTAAAATAAGTTTAAAAACAGATGTAAACACCCCCCTACACGTGAGTATACACCCATTGGTGCTAGAATTCCAGGTTAACTGGTTAATTATATTAAGTAAATATTTAATACATCATTTTTTAAACATAGTCCCTTCTATATTGTCTCCTGTTACTTACATGGGATGTCCCTGTAACCATTCTCCAAGGCATGGAAGTAATTCATAAACTCCTTTCTCGGGATCTTGAAGATTCCAAAGAGACCAGTGTCTTCAAACAGCGTATAAGACATCTGCAGCATACAGTGACACATCATAAATAAATGCCCAAATGCACAGATGAAAGAATACATATTTACTATACACATTTGGTAAATAATTTACAAATATTTTGCACAAAGGGAGGCTATATACTGAAGGCCATGTCTTATTTTGTATGGCACCTTCATATATGCTTTGCGTTTATGAGGCCCCGGGTTCAATCCCTGGCATCTCCACAAATTAACCTTTGGGCAGGTGGTAGCCTAGTGGTTAGGGTGTTCGCCCTGTGATTAGCATGTTGTGGGTTTGATACCCTGAGCAAGCTACCGTCCCCACACACTGCTCCCCTGGCGCCATGTTCCAGGCTGCCCCTTGCTTCACTTGGTGAATGGGTAAAATGCAGAGGAAGAATTCGGTGCTGTTCACACTGTGTGCTATGATGTTTGACCGAATGATCACTTTCATTTCACTTAATAAAAATTGTACTTAAGACACAGACAGACACACAGGCAAGGTCAGCAACCACCCCAGTGATGAGGTGGCATGGATTTATAGGGGAAAAGGGCACAAGAAAGGCTGGAGTGTGGCAAAAAGGGTGCAGGGTGTCGATAGCTCTTGAGAACACCAGTGTCTGGGTTGGGAGTGGGGAGAGTCCTCTGGAGGTATTAATTAGGTGCTGAAAGGGGTCCCCTGGTCTGAGAGAATAGCAAAAGTAGCTCATTTGCAATATTTTTAGAGGTTGCCTATGTGACACTCACATTTGTGGTCACAATTATTGTTGTGCTGATTATATTTAATATCATTTAACTGATTATGTGCTTTAAAACATTAAAAAAAGGAAGAAAAAGTGTTGTTCACTTTAATTAGATAGTGGAGTTCAAGCCTTTAGTACCAAGATAAAAGTGGTATAATAATTGACCACTAGGTGGCTGTGAACCTGCACCTAGAGCTCAGAGACATGGGGTTTCCTCTCAGAATGGAGAGACACTCGAGAACGCCAGACTCAGGATTCACTTGTCTCATTTTCCCTCCTGTTAACAGGTGAGAAACACTCAAACATATTAATACATCTGGTCAGTATGGTCTTATGTGATATAAGTATGTCTATTTTTGCAGGCATATGTATGTTTACTGATTTTGTTTTGAGTAATGTCCAAAAGTTTGTGTGAAGGTGTCAGATGCCAAGCTAAAATGGCGGTCGCACATGTCCTAGCTTATAAAGTTATAGTCAGCTCTGAGAGGGAGTGCAGTATATAAAGCGTAAAAAAAGATTTATCCACTGTAGCAGTTATAGTTTATAAAGCCTTATTTCTGATGTCCACATGTTTTCCTGGAGGTAGCTCAGTGGGTAGGACACTTGCCTCTGGACCATGAGGGTCCAGACCATCCTGGGTTCGAATCCTACCCCCTACCACTGGGTCCCTGAGCAACCCCAAGATGCTCCAGGGAGCCTGCCCCCTATAGTTAGGGAATGGAAGTCGCTTTGGATAAAAGGTGTCTGCTGTAAATGTAAATTTTAATATAGGTAAATGTAAATTTTCTATATAGGTAAATATATGCATGTATATATGTATGCATATAAGTACATATATGTACATATAATATAGGAAAACGGCCAATTTTATATATGTGACATATTTTCAAAACCCATATCAAGACCTATATTAAAACATATATGTTTATATAGTTTATTTCCGTGTGGGATACCCCTTGCCAGGCCCCTTGCTCAGCTCCAACAGAAAGATTGTAACAATGCTTCCCACTCCAGGGACATGTAACTGTACAGAGAGGCCAGGGCAAACCTGAAGAAGTGCATCAGGGATGCAAAACAGCCTAATAGTAAAGAACTGAAAAATACTTCTCCCACTCAGACTCTTGCCGGGCATGGCAGGGAGATATTCCATATGATTTTCACCAATCCATCTTTAGCATCCAGTGACCAGGCACTGACCATTCAGCCTGCTGAGGTGATACGCACACTGAAAGCAGCCAGCTTGGCTGGTGTCTCAGGGAGAGTTTTGAGAGACTGTGCTGCAGAGTAGGGTAAGGTATTTACTTTTACCTCTCCCTGCTGCAGTGCATTGTCCCCACATGTCTGAAAACACACAAAAGTGACGGTTCCTAAGCAGACCATGATACCATGACTCAATGATAACAGGCGTGTGGGGTTGACAGGTCTAATTATGGAGAGACTGGTTCTTCAACACTTCAGAGCTGCTCTGCCAAACACCCTTGGCCCACACTAGTACACATACCAGACCAAGAGGTCAACATGGCTCTCCACACTGTACTGCACCACCTGGAGCATCCAGAGACACATGCACAGCTGCTGTTTATGGACCACAATACCATATTGCCCAGCAGACTGTTCTCCAAAATGGCTGAACTAAGCATACAACACAACATGTTTGTGGATAAAGGACTTCCTGATGAACTGGCCACAGTCTGTCAGAATGGGCCCATCATTTTCCTCATAACTAATCTTTCTCATAAGTTCAGAGATTTTCATGACCTGTCATCTTACCATCTCATTAATTGTGCCAGTGTTTTGACTATGTGGTTTCTGTCTATATAAGTATTTTGGAAACACTTAAAATGCCTTTTCGCCCAAAAAACACATCAAGCGCTTTGTTCTTTTTTTAATAATCATATTTAGATTTGGTTCAGGGAAATTAATCTTTCTGCTTGCTGCCTTTATCCATTAGATATCTGTGGATGTCTGTATGTTTCTCACCTGACTTAAGATGTGACCACACCTGCCATGCGTTTTCTCCACCAGGTTAAAAATAGGGAAGTTCCAATTGTTAATCTGACTCAAAAGAACCTCCAGGCCCTCCATCACCAGTGGTTCTGGGGCTAGAATAGGCTTGTCCTAAAAGAAGATCACACATTGTTTTCCACAGATCTTCTGCATATAAATCAGCTTTCAAATGAACAAATAAAAAAGAGTCATGAATAGCAAATATAACGATTCCTGAAAAGTTTGGTCATGTTTGATCATTGCTGCTTGAACCTGTAGACATGTTAAAAACATAGCAAGTTTTAATATCTAAACGTTATAACTGCATATATTCAGAAGGATCACCTCAGGTGCTATTAAGGGATGTAGGACTGGAGCCTGTACTTGGAATGTCCCACACGAGTCTTGTATATGAAAGGGCTTTCTTCGATCTCCATCATCTTCATTCTGTGCAAAATCACTGCTGTCACTGTGATTGGTCTCATAGGTACTGTCACAGTCAGAAGATGCCAATGCTGGATCATCTGATTGATTAAAAAGAATTAACATTACAGATTAAGAAATCACTCATTGCCATTGTATTTTTCTTTTTAATCCCAATTTATTTGTTTAATTATGATGGTTTGATTTTTTCAAAATGTTATACTGTGTTTAAATTTATATTTACAACAGTGTTTTTGCAGGTGTAAATAAAATTGAAGGACAAATAAAATACTATACTAAATAAAAACTGCTCTTTTGTCTTTATAATCTAAAACAGACTGCGCTAGTAGTAATTATGCCAACGCTCTAATTCTGTAGGTTTCTCACAATCTACACATTTTGTAAATTAAAAAAAAAAGCACCAGATAAATAAAAAAGGTATGCATAATAATGTTTTGTAGACTTTAAGATGTAGCTTGTCAGTTTCAAATGAAAAACCAGTGAGGTCATGTATACTCTCAAATAATGAAGATGAAAAAAAAAAAAAAATTTTTTGTTGATAAAACCAACTAATTATTTATTTCAGTATTGGTGTGATGGCCACCTCGTCCCCATCACGTAATTCCCGTTCCCCGTCTCCCGAATTTTAGTTTTCCCTTCTGTACTCCCTGTCTCCCCTTATATTCTCTCCGTCCCTATACTTATATTCAGTCTACGTTAGTTCCCTTGTCCCCTACCTAGTGTGTCTGCACCGTTTGTATCGCGTCCCATATATTAGTTTCACCTGTCCCTCGTTTCCCTTTAGTTCACCTGTTCCTCGTTTGTTTTCCTTATTTAAGCCCCAGGTGATCCCTTGCCCCTTGAGTCTGTATTTGTCTTTTTTTGTTGTGATGGGTCTGTTTCTTGGTCCTGCTTTCTTGTCTTGCCTTCCAGGCCTGTGTTCCTCCCGCTTTGTCTTAAGGTGGTGAACGCTTTTGCACCCTCTGCCCGTGTCCACGTCTCTTGGCCGTGTCGAGCTTTGGGAAAGCTCCAGCCGGAGTTCTGGTTTTTGTTTTGTTGTTCGTTTGAGGAGCACGGGTCTTGTGTCTTTGTGTGTTTTTTTTCTATTTTTCTATGTTTTGTGCTTTTTCATTAAACTCTGTAAATTGTACTGTGTGCTTCCTCCCCTTCCCACTCTCACACGGAACAGTCTGTGACAATTGGTGGTTTCAGTCGTTAATGGATTTTTTCTTAGAACCTAATTATTGTTCGCAGAAACCCAAAAAATTCACAGAAACTGCAAATATCCTCTGAATTTTGTTTTGCACTAACATAGAATTTTACACATTTTAGTGCTAAATTATTAAGAAATATATAATGCACTACTTTTGTGACATAATTAGTAACCTAAATTCTGTTAAATTTCCAAATATAGCTACCATTTTTTGGTAATGTCGAGAGATCACAAAGCAACTGTCTGCTACCAGTCAAGAATTTGGACACACCTTCTCATTCAGCAGTTTCCTTTGATTTTATTGGCTACATTAATAGATTGGCCACACTTTATAGCAGGGCAGCTAACCCCAGTAGCAGGGCCGAGGCTCACCCAAGTAGCAGGGCACTTCACACTGCACCAAAGCCCTGGAGGGGACTCTGCCCGGAGGGGAATCAGGCCACGGAGTAGCTCCCTAGAGGGGGTTTGATTCTGGAGAGAGTTTGGTCCCAGAGGACTCGGAGGGGCTCTACGGAGGGTGCACAGTCCCATAGTACACAGAGGGGATCCACAAAGGGATCTCCATCCAGCAGTACACGATGTGGCTCCCCAAATTGGGCACAGTTCAAGAGGACAGAGGGGCTCCTGGTTGGGGGATCTGTCCTGGAGAACACAGAGGGA
>JBBKCR010167909.1:0-15639 GCA_037577295.1 Ladigesia roloffi | reverse complement strand
TTCCTTCCCTTGTCTAGTATTGGGGCAAGAGATAAATAAACCATAAATAAGAATCATATTTTGTGTCCTTTGTATGTGCATGTCAAGAATGTAGGTAGGTTATAGATGTATGTTAAAACAAAATAAATTTTCAATTAGACTATATAACGCACCTACAAATAAATTGAACTGAACTTTGAACTAGTTCAAAATTAAAATTGTGAACTATGAATGGGAACAGTTCACTTTGAGCATGTGTGAACTGAACTTTGATCTAGATCATGAAAAGTGTGAACTTGCACAACACTGATGGCCCCATTATAGCAGGGGATGCGTTTGCCCCCACTATTTCCCTCCCAGACGACAGCCAATACGTAGAGTGCTACGTGAACCTACGACCTTCTGATTACATTTCCCTAACCACTAGGCCACCAGATGCATCATATATTGTATATAAAACCTGGAGAGCTGAAGCTTCAGCAGTCTTTCAGGGAGCGTATGTTTTCTGTGTGCGTATATTTTCTCACTGACCTTCATTAAAAATATAAAATATTATCTAATGACCTCCTCACTCTAACGTTCATGTTCTGACTGATAAAGAGCTGTGTTTTGGTTCTTCTGGTGGTGCAGGAATGAAGAAACAAGAAATGATCATTATTTTCTGCTCCTCCATAGTCATGGTACTGTATGGAAACAACCTATATGACTATGTGAGTGAATGTCGTGTTCAGTCTCTACAACCTGAACATTCAAGTACAAGCAGCCTGCAGGTTAAGAAACAGCTCAGGTTCAGCCTGCAGAGTAAACACAGCCTCATTTATTCGATGGGGATGGGGGTGGGGGAAGATGCAGGAGGGCATTGCCCCCAGTGAAGCCCCTCTGTACATGCATCCCTTCAGTGTTTACAGAGCTCATGTAGACTTAATTAGTGGCAGGCCTGCAGCTGTGGTCATTTTCCCTGGCCTGTTTAATAATGTACACTCTCATGGTGATGGTTATGCAGGTCACTTTACCCTGAGTGAACCTAAAACAAGCAGATCTGAACCCTCTGTATTCCTCTGGGCTCCTCTGCTTTGAAATGGCCAGTGTTCCAAAGCTGTATTTAGGCGTTCTCCACTCTAAACGGATTCCTTCGAAAACTGGGTCTCATCTTGTGACATGGGGGGTCACAGAGTTCTGCAGAAACTTCTCGATAACATCTGATGGCACACAAGGAAGCGATGAGTCATGTGAATGAGCTCTTGTAAATGCCATCTATTAAAAACACATGAAAATGCCGCCATTGGATGATGGTTCTATCAGTTCCTATTTCATGTATCATCATTTTAAAGTTTGATTGAATTAGGGTTAAAAGTCTTCCAATCTTTTTTACCTGATCTTGCAAAATAGAGAAAACAATCAAATTCCTAGTTTTTATTTATTGTATTTGTAACCTCAAAACTTCAGCTATCTATGTAATTGAAACATCATTGAAAACTATACCATGAAGTGCGGATGCTTCAATCAAATATAGTCACAATGCTTCAACGGTTTTAAACAGAACAATGAAAAACATTAAAGAACCTAATTAAACTTTTTCATAAAATTTGAATAAAAATGTTATTGACCTCTATTTGCCTTGAATGACTCAGGTTCTGGTTTTATCTCCACTTCATTACTGTACAATTTTACAAATGACTAAAAAGCCTCTGCACTTACAATCCAGAACATTCATGGGTGTGTTCGTTAGAGTTAATTGAAAGTGCTGAGATAGGTTTTTGATAATTGATCTTTTGGTCTGGTTTTATAACACTAAATTTGATATTTGATATTAAGAGGCAGTAGGAGGTTATGCAACATCAAAGCGTTCAGAGTGTCCTCCCTGGCAGTTGCTGTACTTGAGAAGATGCACGTCTTCATGTTGTCCTGCACAGGTTCTGGACAAAAATGCTGCTGCTGCACGTCCTCCTCCATGCAGGACTTTAAAATGAAGTGAAATGTGTGCTGCTGGGAAACTCACTGGGAATGTTCCAGTGTATGTGAAGAATGTAACTGAGGGCATGGTGACGTCACTCGCGTGACAGTACAGAGGTGGATTTTTTTTTTGTCTTTCTCCCACAATGGAGTTCCTCTGCGTTGGGGTAAATGCTCCAGATGCTTACTGACCATCTTTGAAACTGGTCCAATCTGTGAGGGCTCAAGATCACATGGGTCATGAGAATGACTGAAACAGTGTGAGCTTTAATAGGACTTCCACCGACTGTGTGTGGTTCAGTCACGCAAGAACCTGCATTACTGTGCTTAAAGGGCTCAGAACTACATTTTCCTCATATACTTTTTATGAGTGTGATTTTATATGTAAACTTTTTAAAACGTTCAACACCCACAATCCAACAGATAGATGCACTAAGCTGAGCTGACAATACATAAAAGAACAACATATTTTACATATATTAGTTTCAAAAGCACGAAAACAGAAACAGTTTGATTAATTCTCGGGAATAAAGAAAACACACAAACACACCCACACATAGATACTCACACAAATAGACACCTTTAAACAAACAAACCAAATTTTCAGACTGTCATCACAAAATCATCAGCATCAGTTGGAGTACATCAGAATAAAAAGTAATAGAATATTTCTAATATAATATTTAAATTCTGTATTTGATCAGAATCAAGACCAATAGCTAATTTCTATCAGAATATTTCAATCAGAATAAAAAAATAATAGAGGATTTTTAAGAGAATATTTAAATCCTGTATTTGAGCAGAGTGACAATCAGTAGCCAATTTCTAACAGAATACTCAGACGTTGCAGTTGATCAGAATGATAAGTAATAGGCTATTTAATCCCTAATAGAATATTGAAATTCCGCCATTGATCAGAATGATAAGTAATATCTCATTTCAAATAGAATATTCATATTCTGTATTGGAAAAATTTGATCATTAGTAGCTTATTTCTGATAGAATATTTAATGGAAACGATTAATTTCTTTCATCGAACGCCTGCTTAACGGTTAAGGCAATAGGATTAATGTACTACAACTGAAACATACGGTGAACTTCATTACCCATAGTGCAGCGCGGCCGAAGTTGGTCAGAGGTAAACTGTCATGTCTGCCTTTCATAACAACACTGGCATGAGTCTCAAGACAAGTTAATATTTCTCAGATTTTTGGCCGCGAGGAGTTTGTGTGAGCGCGTGTGTGTGTATGAGCCGTGAGGCTGTGTCTGAGAGAAAACTCGGGTTGGATTGCTGCGGGGGTCTCAATAACGTGGATTACAGCCAGGTAACTCACCTTTCAGACCACACTCTCCTGCCTTCCAAAACCCTCCCCTGCCTTCAAACTACACTCACCTGCCTTCACTCACCCTCTTCTGCCTGCAGACCACCCTCCCCTGCCTTCACACACTCCCTTCTGCCTTCAAACTACCCTCTCCTGCTTCAAACCACCCTCTTCTGCCTGCAAACTACCCTCCCCTGCCTCCAATCCACTCAGTCCTGCCTTCAAACCAAGCTCTCCTGTTTTGATCCACCCTCTCCTGCCTTCACACCACTCAGTCCTGCCTTCACACCACTCAGTCCTGCCTTCACACCACTCAGTCCTGCCTTCAAGCCACCAAGTCCTGCCTTCAAGCCACCCTCTTTTTACTTCAACCCACCCTCTCCTGCCTTCACACCACCCTCTCCTGCCTGCAAACTAGTGCTGTAGTCAAGACCACCTAAACCGAGACCAAGACATTGCCTAGACTGGAGAATATCAAGACCAAGACTCTGCAGAGACCGGAGGATATCAAGACCGAAAACAGACTAGGGCTAAAATCGTCATCATATTTCTTGGACCGACTATAGAGAAAATAGGCACTACTGTAAAGTGTCATTACTTCAAAATTCAGGTTATCTCTTCAATTATATTTTCAAGGTGATTCGATGAAATTGGCAAACTGAAGAATGTGTCTTTTTCTGGGACATTTTGCAAATTTACTGTTTGTGTTCTATAAAGCCATATTTAATGACTTCCAAATTCATGGACATCTGACCTTTGCACTTTTATTGATGCACATAATGAATACCAGTGTTGGGCAAGTTACTTCAAAACTGTAATTCATTTTTTATTTCCTGTTACTGTCATTTTAAAGAAATCAATTACTTTAGAATATTACTGTATTTAAAATGTAAGGCATTACACTACTATTGTATTACTTTTAAGTTACTCACCAAAAGTTACTCACCAAAATAACAGGAAATATGTAGTTAGCAATGTAAATGTAGCTTATGACTCAATGAGCTCATTACACAGCCAGTGGAAGGTGATGAGGTATCTGACTTATGGTTAAAAAAGTACTATCTGACGTTAGATCAGTTGCAGGTTCACTCTTGGGTGTCGTCACCATTCGATGAGACATGTCCCCCTTACATTTCAGAATTCTGCCGCTCTTGGGTTCACTCGTCTGCCTACATAAAGTGAAACATTTTTCTCCTCTGCTGATCTTGCGGTGCTTTTGGTGAATTTGTACTGTAGCGACACTGCTGTAAAGTTTTGTGTTAGGTGGTATTTTAAACTTTAAAGTGTAGAGATGGGATGAGAAGTTTGTGGGTGGGGTCTGTGTGTGATCGTGCACCTGCGCCTACAGGCGATCTCTTTTTTTTTTTGGTCCCATCAAGACCGCTATGCCTGAGACCAAGACAAGAGCGAGACCAAATAGATTCGAGACCAAGACAAGACCTGGACCAAATAGATTCGCGACTACAAAAAATTGGTCTACAGCAATACTGCAAACCACACTCTCCTTCCTTCACACACTCTCTCCTGCCTTCACACACCCTCTCCTGCCTTCACACACACTTTCCTGTCAACACACACTCTCCTGCCTTCAAACCAGTCTCTCATGGCTTCAAACCGTCCTCTTTTGACTTCAAAGTACTCTTTCCTGCCTTCAAACCACACTCCCCTACCCACAAACCACCCTCTACTGCCTTTACACACTCTCTTCTGCAGAGTTCACCTGAGCCTCCTGTTTGCCAGCATCCTGTTCGCCAGCATCTCATTTCAATTTCCATTATTCCACCTTAAACGGTGCTGCAGTTACATTCTCAGGTCGGAGGGAACTATACCATTTCAGATGGCATAATGCAAAATTTTATTAAGAAGCTCCCTTCAGCTCCCTGCAGCCTATATAGAGCACCAAATGTGCTTTTCCTTTTACACCCTCCCCTCCCCAAAAACACACATGCTCCTTTCTTAGAAATCTTTCTCCTCTCCATGTTAAGTTATGTTGAGTGCTACTCTTCTCTTTGTTGGTCAAAGTGGATTCTGTGTAAACTTTAAGGTGGCACTACAGTAGGGACAGCACTTTCTTTAAATATATGAGCAAAAGTATAGGGACACACCTGTTTTTCAGGGTTTGGGCTAGGCCCCTTACTTCAAGTGAAGGTCAATCATATTAATTTAGCAGACCAAGACATTTTGGACAATTCCATCCTCCTAACTTAATGGACGCAGTTTGGGGAAGAACCTTTTCTAATCCAGCATGACTGTGTGCACAAAGTAAGAGGCATAAAGACGTTCTTGGAGGAGTTCAGTGTGGAGGAACTTGACTGGCCTGCACAGTGCCCCGACCTCAACCCCATCCAACACCTTTGGTATAAACTAGAATAGTAAATGTGTGTTTTATCTATAAAAGCTTGCAGACAGGCTGTGGTGAGTGTTTCTGCCCAGGGTGCCAGGGGGTATGTAAACAGTAGAAAGTGTTAAAGGCTGCTTTGTTGTGCTTTGTGGTCTTCTCTCATACTGAATTGCGTCATTAGGCGTATTGCGTAACAAGGACATACCTTAGGGGCATGAGCTGCTGCTCACCCAGGAGGATAAGAGGAGGTCAGTCTTTACAGATGGAATCTGATCATTTATGTTTATATTAAAATCAGACCAAAGTCAGGAGTTCCCTCATTATGTGTTTCTCTATTTTTTTTTGGCCGGGGGTGTTTGGGTCAAAGCTTGTGAACAGTAGGTATGCAGAATTGCTTCATGCACTCTTTTTTTACTGCTATTATAAATCATAATAAAATGTAGGTATTTGTATCCAACAGATACAAGAATTCTGCAGGCAATTTAAAGGGGTGGAAAAAAATGTAGCTTTATTCTTTCATTTTACTTGTGGTAGAAGAATTTCTTTAACTGTAAAGAGGAGAAAGTCACTGCCTTGTAAATGACAATGAATTCATTAAAATGACGTGTTACTAGATTTTGAAATGAGGGCGGAGTTATATATGGTTTAAGTTTAATTGTAGAATTAAGTGTGTGTTTTTACTCTCTTAGCAAGTGAAGTGAAAAGACCCTCTGCAACAGAATCCCATTAAAAACTCCCGACTGGAGCTTTAAGCTGGAAAACTTCGCCCACATGTCTGATCTCTCCCTTCTTTCCCTCTCCAGGTGGACATGTCTGTGGTATCTGAGGTAATGAAGTACGTTGACCTGATGGAGCCCCGTTTCTGTGTGGCTGTCATTGCCATCATCTTCAACCCTTTCTTCTGGAACGTGGTGAGTTCTAGGGCTGGTGCTCAGCTGCTCAGCCGGCTGTTGGCGTGACGCATGTTCCAGTACAGGGATCACTGAACGAGTTGAGAACGAATGACAACCACTGGACTTGTCTTCTCCTCATGTTGAGTTGAAGAGATTCACTATGAAATATGTTTCATCATTTGGATTTGGGAACATACAACACATTGTCCAGTGTTTTTTAGGTTATACTGTTGGGGCTCTGTCCCTCCAGAGTATGTATCTTCACAAGCTGGACAAGCTGTTATCTAATTTCCGTGACACAGAACTAATTAAGTAAAAAAAACAAAAAACAAAACAGGTTCTTATTGAAAAGTTGCCAAGCTATTCATAATGTCTCTGAGTAAAAATCATGTGTTCTAATGAGGTCCAGGCATGATGTCAAAACAGCTGCATGAAAAACAGTTGGGACAGATGGAGATCTCTCCATCCTGTACTGGAGAATAGAATGGTACCTAACAGTGAGGGGAACACCATGTGCCCATTAGTGGTAACACGTACCAGGCCCTGGGGATCATCCTGGAACAGCACACAGCCTCCACTTACCTAATCTTCTCTTGGAACCAGGCATTCTGCCATCTCTCTTGGCTTCTTTAACTCCTCCCTCAGTGTAGCCTCCACCTGCTCCCTCAACGATTCCTTATCTGTCTACCTCCTCAACCTCCTTCTCCAAAGAATTCCCTCCCTGGAGGTGCCACCTGCTCCTTCAATCCTTGCCTCACTGTTAGCATCCTTTACTCTTTCAATTACTTCTTCATAGTCGCCCTCAAACTTCTCCTCCAACCCTTCCCTCGTTGTAAGCACCACCGGCTCCTTCAGTTCTTCCCTTGCTGTCATCGTCCACCAGCTCCTCCAACCATTCACTCACTGTCATCATCCACCTACTCCTTCAACCCTTCCCTTACTGTCGTCCTCCACCTACTCCTTCAACCCTTCCCTTACTGTCGTCCTCCACCTGCTCCTTCAACCCTTCTCTTACTGTCGTCCTCCCTGCTCCTTCAACCCTTTCCTTACTGTCGTCCTCCACCTGCTCCTTCAACCCTTCCCATACTGTCGTCCACCTTCTCCTTCAACCCTTCCCTTACTGTCGTCCTCCACCTGCTCCTTCAACCCTTCCCATACTGTCGTCCTCCACCTGCTCCTACAACACTTCCCTAACTGTCGTCCTCCACCTGCTCCCTCAACCCTTCCCTTACTGTCGTCCTCCACCTGCTCCTTCAATCCTTCCCTCATTGTCGCCCTCTGCATGCTCTTCCAACACTTCCCTTAATGTCGCCCCTCCACTTCTCCATCAGTCCTCACTGTCTTTTCCCTCACTGTTAGCTTCCTCTGCACCTTCAATCATTCCATCGCTGTCGCCCTCAACCTGCTCCCTCAAGCCTTCCCTCATTGTCACCCTCAAACTTCTCCTCTAGGCATGGCCTGGTATAAGATTCTGACAGTATAGTAACCTTGGATAAAAATATCACAGTTTCACGGTATCACGGTGTTGTAATTACTGCTCTATAATGTTGTATTTAAATGTCTGAGTAAAAAAACAACTCTTTTTTTTCCCAACTGAATGCAGTGTATTTTATTTTAGGAAACAGAACATTTTGTAACATTGAACATCAGGCAAAATAATTAAAATAAATAATTTAATCTTCTTAATTAAATTAAATTGCAGTCACTTGTGTGAGCCTAAATCTGCAGCTCAACAATAATCAAAATAAAGAAACAAATACAATTTTCAAAAACAAATCCTTCCTTAGACGTCACAAACAATGCACATATCGTAGGAACGGAATACCTTTTTTTTTTCAGTTTTTAAACCATGACATTTTAAAACCGCGGTACACCTTGAAACCAGTTCTCATTCCACGTCTATTCTCCTCCAATCCTTCCCTTATTGTCACCCTCCATGTGCTTCTTCAAACCATCCTTCCCTATCACCCCCACCTTCTCCTTTAACCTTTCCCTTAATGTCACTTCCTTCTAATGTCACCTCCACCTTTAATTTAAAACTGGAACTATTAGGCTAAAATTGATGACACATAGTGAACAGTCACCAAAATCGTTTCTCTAGATGCATTCCAAGAGCACTTGTGCTTGTTGTTTAGGACATATATATATAACTGAAAATGGTGTAGATCAGCTCTCCTGCTCTTGATGTGATTTGTGAAAACAGGCCCTGTGCTATTAAAAGGCTGCCTGCAGCATTTAGCTTCACACTGAAGTTTAGTTCATTTTTACAACTTGCAGTCATACAGTGTCCCAAACAATGTCTACAAATCGGACGTTGTTTAATGCTTGTTTTGGTAAAAGATTTGGGTGATTTGTTCACTTGTGGTGTAAGTTCACTTTTAGTTCCAGTTCTACAATAAAGAAGCAAAATTTGGGCCTTGAACACATCTCAGCTGATTGCCCACATCTGGGTCAGCGGTGCACTGTGAGGTATGATTTCTTTTTTTTTTTTACCCTTGACAGGCTAGTCAGTTAATTGTACAGGGCAGGCTTATACTCAGTGTTAGAATATGATCAGTGTTCCTGTGCCGGAACTTGCATAATTTATGTAATTCCCACTGGTGTTGCATGATGCCATTTCTTCTGTATGTGGGACACCACACCACAGGTCTTCTGTCCTTTTGCTCCTCTGGGATTATTACAGCATACAGTTGCTCGCTCCTTCTCCCTCTCTCTCTTCCGCTCAGACACAGGCACTGGTGGCAGATTGTGGTCTTTTATGGACATTTAGGTTTTTAGGACAGGAAACGACCACTTGAGCCAGGCAGAGTCTGTGAGACGTTTTACCCACCACTAACTGATCCACACAGCAGCAAAACAGACGGGTCATTTAATAATGAATGCAGCAGAAGCTCCTCATTAGACCAGGCCGCGGATGCACACGCAAGGTCGATACTGATGGAGTGTCACATCACAGCCTGAGCTCTGCAGTCCTTTCTCTGCTCCGGTGAGCTGCAATTATCCTCATTGGAACATGAACTGTCATGTTAGCCCACCATGATAATAGTTTTTACAATTTAATATAGTTGTGTACTGAACAGTGTAAACCCAATACTCCCTTAGGTCTAATATAGTTCTGTATTGATGAGTATAGACCCAATACCACTTGGTGTAATATAGGTTTGTAGTGAAAATTATTGGATCTTAACTTGGTATAATATTGTTTTCTACTATTAGGTATAGACCCAATGCCATATTAACTTGGTGCAAAGTAGTTCTGCAGTGACCGTATAGACCCAAAACTGCCATAATTCATGTAAGACAGTTATATACTGGCGTGAATAGACCCAACACCACCTTAACTTGGTGAAAATAGTTCTGTAAAGAGTATATGAATAGACCCAATACTGCTGTAACTTTTAGTAATACAGTTCTGTTCTGAGAATAAACGTAACATGTTATTTATTTTAATATAACAGCTCTTTTTCTTGGTGGTGATTTTTGCATATTAATTACTACTCCACTCTTGTCCTCCTCACTTCTGGATTCAGGCAGGAGGTGTGGCTTTGCAATGAACAGCTCCTCAAAGAGTGCAAACTAAGGGCAGAACGAAACTGAGTTGGCATTAAAATAGCCAATGCTCTAATCATTAAAGTCTCCCCGGATTAATCCGGATGCAATTCAATATCCAGCTTGTGGCTCCCAGCGTTTTTGATGGTTTTAATAGATTCTCCCCCAGCTCTTTTAAAGCCCAATGACTGCACGTTCATGTAGGTCTATATCATGTTACAGGTATTTTGGGATCCCTGGACAGTCTTATTTGTTTTGGTTCGTTGTTGGTTTGTGTTCTTTCTATATAATTGATTTGTTTATATTTTTAACACTACTAGGTTGAGAAATGATTAATCAGTACGTTCTCATGTAGTATGGCACAGTGACAGCTGGTTTGAGGTAAAGAAGGCTGTGTAAGCTAAGAGGTTAATGACTGTGAGGAAAGTGGACGAATGAGTCTGGACCAGCTGGTCTGGCAGTGTCCAGAGCGAGCAGCTGTTAGTGCTGTGGGAGTCACGTGAGGACCCTCAAGTGGATTAGAGAGGATCCCGGAGTGCAGGGAGGCCGAGGTGACCTGAGGACCTGTCCTGACGAGACACCTGGAGGGCTGCGCAGAATAAAGTTCATTAACAAATGTGTACTTGTGAGTAGTTATGGCTGTGCTAATCACCTGTTCAGTAATTATAATAATGCTAAGAATTATAGTACCAATTACAGTAATCAGGGGTTAAATTGGGATTATTAGTAACAGGTGGAACATTTGCAGTAAATCATCCAATCAGAAGTGGATTTTGAACCGCAATTCTCTTAATGTTAGCCAGTAGACCAGACAGGTGGGGTACATAAAACTATAAATAAAAAAAAATGAGATGAAACTAACGATTTAGTGGGTATGTGCAGCACTGCACCTGAGGGTAGTAAATCTGTCTGAAGGAAAGAATATAAATGCAATAGTTTTACATTAGATGTGGTTTATTTAGTAGTTAATTTATATCTTATGGTGCTCATCTCTACATTCTTCGCTCATTCAGCTTCTGTTTACTCATATTTGCAGTGAGATACTACACACAGACTATGTGAGTGATGTGAGAGTAATGTGTCCTTCAGTGAAATACCTGCCTATATATTGTTTTGGGGGGGAAAAAGAAAAGTATAAAAGCATGGGGAAGCCTCTGCCGTCCTGGAGAAATTGTTTTTCTCAGCATGTGATAAAGTGTTAGCATTTGAATAAATGCATACACACAGGAAAGCAATAGAAAATATGTACATGATACACTACTGTATAATGTTATTTCTATTTATTCTTTTAAATTTCATTTAGTTCAGATCATCAGATCTTTGTGAGGTTCTGGAGGAGAACACGTGCGGATATCAAACACCCTCTTTATGGACTGTATGGGTTGTTGCGTAACCGGCGTCCCAGGTGGAGTCACCTGGTGCTTCTGTCTACTTCACCAGATCCCTTTCATCGCCCCCATCCTTTGTCTTTTGTACAGCTGAAGACAGCTGTAATGGTCCAAAGGTTACGTCATGAATGGCGCCCTGTTTCCTCCCAAAACCTTCGGTGAGAGTCGTTTACGAAATGGCCCTCTCAGATCCCTGGGACAACCACGTTTTGTGTTGGTCACAATAATAAACACATGGAAAGACCTGAAGGCCTGGGAGAGTTTCATACTGTGTGCGGATAGACCTCCTCCATGACTCCAAAATAAACCTGGTGTTTTCTGTCATTATCATTATTATTCCATAATGCAGGTCGTATTCATGCACTGGAGGTAGGATGGATTACTCTTGGAGGCGCTTGGTCAATTGGAGGTGATGCGGGGATTTGTTACGTAAGCCCTACAAGGTGACCAAGACAAACAGACGCCCTGATGGGTCGTGGTCTGGTCAGAGTGACCTCTATGCCTGCTGGAAAGATTTCTGCACCACAATCTGACCCAAGGTACATTATGGAGAAATGGGGGACTGCAGTATTTAGAGGGTATGGACAGGGGAGGCACATTATAAGAGGAAAGATCAGTGGAGGAATAAAATGGGAAGGACCCAGGTGTTTTCATTAAGAGTGGGTTATTTCACTTTACGATGAAGTTAAGACCACCTGAGCCACAAATAGAGGACGGTTATACTACCCAGACAGAGAAAGGATGCGTATCCTCTCTTGGACTCCTGGACTTAGATGATGTTGAGGTTTAACTCGGGTTTCCTGATGGCGCCTTCACAGTTGGAGGCATTAAAGTGCCCCACTGAGTTAAATATTGGAGGGAGACTGAGCATGGAGACAACAGCAGTGACTCACTGACTACAACAGAAGCTTCTGCTCGTAATGAACACTTCATTTAAACCTATTTATAATCCAATTCTACTGGGGTTAAATGCATCAGCCACACCCCAGAGAGACGTGTATGTGTGTGTCATGTGTCTGTCTGTCTCAGAGGAAAAGTTTATTTATATGCTAGTAGGATAAATGGCATATTGTCACTAATGAAGCCAAGGGATGTATTTATTTATAGTGGCGACAAATTGGCTCAAACCATCTCCAGCTCTTTATTAACGTGGAACAGATTGGTTTAGGGACCAGTATAACCAAAAAAAGCTGAAAAGTTAGCTGACCAGAATCTCTCCTGACCAGATTTCATTGTTTTTGTGCCACAAACTGATTCTAGATCAGCTCTCCGGCTCGTGAGGCGCTCTGTGGAATTGTAGAAAAAATGTGTGTGTGTGTGTGTGTGTTTGTGTGCACATACCCCTGTGTGTGTTGATGACGTGTATGTAGAGTGGTCTGTATTAAAGAGTAAACTGGTTATTCTCTCAGAGCTCTCAGAGTGTCGTTTAACAGGCAATTCGATAATTTTTCATTACAAACTGCTGCATCATCACCACACGGCAGCCATCTCAAGGCTGCTTGAGCAGACAAGACTGGGTATTTATGGCTCGTTAAGCTAAATATAGCTCAGTAACGACCTCTGATCACTTTCTCCTCTGAGCTTGTTAGAATTAATTACTTTAATTAGTGTTTGAATCCCTCAGTCAGCTCACAAATAGCAATGAGACCACCTCTTGGCCTCCTTGCTGCATGGAACTGTTGATTGTTTACATACACACACACACACACACACACACACAGACACACAGACTCACTGTGTCTGGAATCAAAAGCACACTTATTCTTAATTGTAGGACAGGTACATGATTGTCAGTGTTTAGTCAACCGTTAGATTTCTAATGGTGAAAACACTGTTAGTATAGAAGTACTGTTTTAGTAAAAGTCAAAGGCACATGTGAAAACATTTTAGTGAGTATGCAGTGAGTGTGTTTTTCCCTCATTATTATTGCTACATATACTAAATAAAAATGCAAATAACATTCTACAGTAAATAGTGAGTTTCTGTTCAGTATATCTGTGTTTTCCTAGTGAAAGTCCAGTATTACCTGTGGTTTACTTCAGAAACCTGGTTAGACTCCATCAGTCCTTCACTAAATTAAATCAGGAGCTACTGATAAAGTTTCACAAATCCAAACAACAGCTGGAGGAACTGAGGAGGAATCTGGAAACAAATCTCTGTTCTCCTCACCATCTCATAAAACATCTACAGTTATACCTTTAACGCTTTCTTGTCTATTTGCATTTATTCTACTGTAAACTTTACTGGCATAAAGACACATTTTCACATTCTATGGATTGAAAGAATTTGCATGGGGGTCTAAGACTTTTGCTCACTATTGTGTGTCGCTGTCTGGTGAACACGTGCACGTGTCTTTTCTGGGTCGAACAGGAGGCATGAAGGGCTTCAGGGACCATCACATCACCTTTCGCGAGAGGTCACGCTAAACTCAAACAAGTGTGTGTGAGTGTATGGTCAGCACTTTTCTGTGTGTCACACTGCTGCGCTTTTCTAAGGCTGCACTTGTTGCTAAGCTACAGCTCCCAAAAGCAAGCCCAAGCCAGAGTACCTGCTCGCTAATTATAGAAACACTAAAACAACCGTGCCCTGTCCCCCTATCAGCGGACGCTGGATAGGTCCACGCAGGAAAAGCACAGATGATGCAGGAAAAATGATGCAGGCTTGCAGGTGTAGGTGGGTGAAATCAGGTGTGGTTGCGGTCCGGGGGCGGTGGGTGAGGGGGGAGTTTGAAGTAAACAGATGAGGAAAACATGCAGTGCTGCCGAGGTCTGGATTTTTCCACTAAGAGTCTAAGAGACCCACTAACAAAACGCCACAGTGAATATACAGATAATCTTAATTGAATGATGCAAAATCTCATTTTGGCCAATTGATAAGACAGCGACGTCGGGGCTTGAGTCAGAACGGGAAAAAAAACATTGAGAACAAAAAGCTGAAATTAGTTACGCAACAGTTGGACCGCACGCCTGCCAGCGCTGGCTCTTAACTCCAGAACATGATTAGGGCCTTAATGACCTTTTCCATTCATCTGCTTTTAGAGTGGCGCTCTGGGCCTCTCTTCAGAAGGTTTGAATTGGTTCGTCTTGAATAACATTTTGAAGAACCTCTTCCGCCTGAAATTAACCCTCAATGCTCAATCTAGCAAGATGCTGTGTGTTGGATGGAGATGGGACGTGTTGTGCTCCTGCTGTAGTGTGCTTCAGGAAGACCCTCTCAGTGTGATGACTGTGTGCGTTTCAGGTTGCCAGATGGGAACACAGGACACGGGGTCTGACACGTTTGTTTGGAAGTCCACATGTGGCATGCTACTTCCTCGCCTTCCTCATTCTGCTTCTCAACGTTTACCGCAGTCACAGGTAATGCAGTTTTACCCTCCAGCCCTTCAAACACATGCACCAGGAACAGGAGCAGCTGGATGATGTGCAGCTGATGGCCTAGTGGTTAGGGTGTTGGCCCTGCAATCAGAGGATTGGGGTTAAAATACCAACTGCTAGTGTCACCGCTGAGGTACCCTTGAGCAAGGTACCCTCCCCTCACACTGCTTCCCAGGTGCCTCATTGGCGGTAGCCCCTGCTTGCACATGACAAATAAAATTGGTATTTGTATTTGTAGTACCCCCTACTGCCCCCTGCTGAAAGATTTTTGGTTACTTTTCAAGAAAGACATTATGTCAGGACAGCTGTGCTCCACTCGCTACACTTATTAGTCAGTATTGCCATGACAGCCTCAACTTCTTGGCTGAATTTTCCAGTTGACCTGTCATCAACCTTGTGTGTGGGTATGTCAAGTCAATTATTGTCATTTCATCTAAATGCACAGTGCCCAGGGAAATATCTCCCCAAGACCATTGAGCCACACAAGAACAAAAACAGATCTACGTAAGTGTAAACAGAGCAACAAAAACACAAGAGCAACAAAACAGGACAAGACAACATTTAGAGTAGTGAGTGTCTGAATGAATACAATGTCAGATACTGTATCCTAGCAGTGCAGTTGTTAGGTGAGCAATATTTGACTAATAGGGAGAATGTGCAGTATATAGAGGTCCCC
Source organism: Ladigesia roloffi (assembly GCA_037577295.1). Classification (NCBI taxonomy): domain Eukaryota; kingdom Metazoa; phylum Chordata; class Actinopteri; order Characiformes; family Alestidae; genus Ladigesia; species Ladigesia roloffi. The sequence continues at coordinate 164 of JBBKCR010167909.1, read as the reverse complement.
TGTGCCGTGCTGAGCCCCCTGTGCTGGACCCCCTGTGCTGGGCCCCCTGTGCTGGGCCCCCTGTGCTGGGCCCCCTGTGCTGGGCCCCCTGTGCTGGGCCCCCTGTGCTGGACCTACTGTGCTGGGCCCCCTGTGCTGGACCCCCTGTGCTGGAACCCTTGTGC
>JBBKCR010167903.1:0-15642 GCA_037577295.1 Ladigesia roloffi | reverse complement strand
GAGTTTACTGATACACTCTTGAGTTCTGAGAGTAAACACCGGTTCTAGACTGTTTTACACCGGTTATATTTACTGAAATCAGAGTTTACAAATACAGTTCTAATAATTAATATGGTGGCATTTTAAGTATATAACCAAAGCCCATTTTTCACCAAACTCCCAGCAGCTTATGGTAAACAATTTATTCTCGAACACTGTTCACGTCTGCACAGAAATACTATTTTGGGTGAATGACACATGCAGCATGCCAGCAGTTTCTGTTTGGAAAAGTCTGAAACTCAGTATTCTTGCTATATTTTGCAATCTGGGTCCACATACCAGGCAGCCGTCGCTTTATTTATGGGGTACAGGCAGCACTGCACCAGTATAAATCTCAAGAAGCCTCCTGAGAGAAATAGCTGAATGATCAGCCGGTCCAAACCTGCTTCAGACGGCTTTGGGTGATTAGGATGCACTTCAATGGAACGATTTCAGCGCCGCAGCCGTGACGTGTTGAGGGTTTACATGTGAAGGATGAGAAGGAGAAAGACATGGCAGGATTATCATATGACGGACACAATATGAAGCAAAAAACAAACCACACACACAACGTTATTACGAGGCAGGAGGACTGCAGCCCCTACAGAAGCATCACGTTCTGCTCTGGCACCTCTGAGATCGGAACGAGGCCACGTCTCTCTGCTCGGGCGATTGATCAAGAAATCACTCTGACAGCTTGATGGGGGCTTGATGGACGGGCGTCTCTGACAGTTTCCCACCTGTCAGGGGGAAATAAATTGTGCATCCCATCAATGATCACCTTCTGATCTGGCAGAGAGGAGGGAAGACCAGGGACGAAAGAGCAGGAACCGGGAAGAGAAGAACCCAGACCTTCATTCAGACCGGAGCTCTCTGTACCATTCCCCTCAGAACCTTGAACAGATTTCAGTAAATATAAACAGTGTAAATCAGTCTAGAACCGGTGTTTACCCTCAGAACTCTGTATCAGTAAACTCTGATTTCAGTAAATATAAACCGTGTAAAACAAAACTAGTATATTATAGAAAAAAAGTCCAGAGTCCAGAGCATTGTAACAGTTTTAAAGATAAACGTCTCTGTATGAAAGTCTCTGTATCTGAATGCAGTGTCATTAAAGTCTTTGTTGGTGTAATGGTCATGTGTCCCAATACTTTTGTTCCACATTATATGGATCAAATTAATGGGACGTCTGACCTTCATGAACAGTAGCCGATACGTAGAGCTGCGTGCTGCGTGCAAAAAAGCAAGAAACTTTCCAATAAAAGAATTCTATTGAACCTGCATTAACGCATAATTATCATTGTCGACGGTCAGTAAATAGCGTGTTAACACTTTAATAACGGTCCCAGGACTATGCATGCCTCAGGTCTGAAAGGAACTAATTCAAATTCAAGCCATGAGTATCCCCATAAATGCCTCTGCAGGGGGTAACTGTATACTGCTGTTCAGTTTTAAACCAAAGACTTTAAACAGAACATCCCTGTGGAACCTGCAGGCCTAGAGCTCCTGTGGAACATCTCTGGCTTAAAGTTCTCAACTCCCAGGGTCTCTTATTGGAGATTTAAGAGACACAGGCAGATGCTTCTTACAGATTTGAACTTAAACATAACACAAAATAATATAAATATAGATATATGTTTACTTGTATCCAAGTATGTGTTTACAGAACCCAAGAAAAAACGGTCGTACAATTGTGTGATTTTCTATCTTCTTTGAATATATTTGTATTTTAATTTCCCAGCATGTCCACTGTAGAGGACAAAAGGACAATTACCGAGTGAAAACAGAACTCAATTTAGAATTTGAAAACAGTGATATAAACCAAAAAACATTCACTTTGTTTTAAACAATGCATCCACTACGAAACCAAACCCCTTAATTTTACCCCTTAATATAAACTTAATTTTTACATTAATTTCCAGGAAAGTAAGGAAAATTAAGTGGAAAAGTGCACAGATTAAGGCTAATTAAGGGGTAAATCTACTGAATTTTTCCCTTATTTTTAAAATTTGCCCCTTAAATAACTGAGCCTTCTGAAGAAAATGTCTTATGTTTAGGATTAAGGGGTTTCACACTCACACCTTAAATCACTTTTAAGGTCAAATTAAGGGAACAGTTTACAAATTAATGGCCACTTAATTAAAATTCAGGTGTTTGGCATATTTTCAGGGATAAATTAAGGTAGAGTTGAGCACATTTTAAGTACATTGTGTTTCATAGTGATCTCTGTATCACTCGTATTTTGCTTGTTGCTTGCAAGGACAATGAAACATGTGTTCTAGTTCAACAGTGAGTTAAGAATCTAGAACCTCTTCTGGATATTTAGGAGTGATAGTCCTGGAGGCATGGATTCTTTCTGGTTCTGCAGAGGAAGATTTTGCATGTTTTGCTCCTTATGTGTGTCTCACCACTGCAGTCCTTGTTCCCAGCATGCAAACCCATTACCTGACACATATAGACTATAGGGCCTGATGGGGGAACTCCAAATACTGACAAAAGATAAAGGTGAACATAATGTCCACTATAAAAGACATACACACAGACACACACACACACACACACACACACTTAACCCAAGAGCACCCATGTATTGTGAAAAAACACATTTCTGTGGTAAAAAAGGGCCTAAAAATGCCTATTTTTAGTGTAAACCCGAAATTATATAGTGTAAACCCCCCAAATCTGTCACTTGCACTTTGTCTTAAACATCTTTTGCATTTTTCTCTCAGCTGCTCAACAGAGATGACATCGTTTGAAAACCGATCCCACTTCACGGTCGAGCCGTGTAAACGTGACGGGCAGCGTCACCACTCAAGGACGCCCACACACGTTCGTGTCTCTGAAATCATGAACGACCTTGAGACTGCAGGACCGCAGGTTGGACGTTAATAAAGCATCTCTTCTCCCCGTAATGCTGAAACACACTCGACTCTAATAATGACCGATGACTGACGTCCTGTAATGAAGTGAGCCTCCGCAAAGTGTGCGTCCGAGCTCCGGCACTTACTGGAACCTAGTTTGCGGTAAAACGCGTATGAAGGACTCGTTTAGGAGTAGATCTGTATACGGTTCCAGCTAATTAGAACCCAAAGACTGATGAAGATGGATTACATGTGAGGAATCTGTCTGAATCGTCCCACTGTGACTCGGAGGTCAATGCCGCCAGGTCAGTGCTCCCGACAATACTGGCGAACATTGCTGCGCAGGAATCCTGCTGCTAACGGGAGAAGAAAGAGAGAAGGAGACGTTGATCGAAAAACGACCCCTGACTTTATCAGCAGTGGCTCTTCTTGAAGAGAGAGAGAGAGAGAGAGAGAGAGAAAGAGAGAGAGAGAGAGAGAAAACGATGGTGCAGTTACATGCCAGAGAGTGCTAGTGCCAAAAACAGAGCCGAGACGGAGAGCAGAGCCTTTTATGAAGAGACGGTTCCTCGGGAGCCCACACACACCATCCAGCCGCAGTAAATGGGAGAGGTTACGGAGACGCTCTTCGGAATAATAGTGCCAAAAGGGTTCTTTGGAGGGACGCCACAAAAGAACCTCCTCTGTTTCCCGAATGGATCGGAATACTTCAACGTTTTTCAGACTAATCATCCACATCAGCGGCCTCCAGCCTTTTTTGCGCCTAGAACCTGTATGTTTATTACCTTAAATTAATTGAATTTATTACTGTATTTAACTGCTTATACCAAAGAAACCGCGCTGCATGAGTCCAGTCTATACAGGGGGAACATCGGGATGTACATTACAGCACTGTGGGAGTTCATTGTAAACTTTACAGTACAGGTACAGGTTTACCATTATAATTTCCTTAATGGGAATGTGCGTAAAATGAAATTAAAATGTTTTGGCAGCATATTTGGGGGCATATTTAAAGCTTTTAAACAATTTCCTTCAGGATAAATGAAGTTTTTTGATTCTTCTACTGTAAAAACAGGCATTTTTATGCTTTTTTTACATTATTTTTCACTATAAGCGGTTGCTCTTGGAACATAATTCCTGTGAATTTCGAGGGTTTACATAATTAAGTACATAACTGCTATTATGTACACATACACATACATATATAGGTTACATATAAACATACATTTATCTCTATATGAATATTTTTTGTATAAGTTGTAAAGCGTACTTTGTTTTTTTTATCCTCTTGTACTTTTATTCTACAGTTTTACTGGCCTTACATTTGTTCTGTCCCCTTTCTGCCATAACAGTGCAAATAAAGTTCCTTATAAAGGACTAATAAAGGTTTATCTTTGTACAGTAGCGTCACGGCTCGACTCGTTTCTATTTACACTACTTTTCTATTTGATTCTCTTCACTTTTTGGTGTGTATTTGTTTGTCACTGGAGTTAATAACCACTAGAATCAGACTGCCCTCATACTCAGACATAAGCAACACAAGAACGACCCAGAAAAAATGAATTCAAATAGGTAAGCCTTAATGTCATGAAACTTTAAAACGTTCAACATTTTGATGTGTTAAAAGTTGAAAGCCGTACATTTTCAGCTTGTGGTCTAGCCCACAACAATTCTGCCTCCCGTTCAGCAGATCAGGGATCAGTTGCCTGACTTGTCTTTCCAATTTTTACTCAAGAAAAGAACCTTGAGTCTGCGAGGTGTTCCATTCCAGCACTGAGACGATCAGAATTCATTATACTTTCTGCAGAAGATCACACTTTCATTCCAAACACTTGTTCACGTCGGTCCCCCTTCATCAGCTGCTATTGAATATACGTGTGGAACCGAGCGACTGACACAAAACAATCCAGCGGCGGAGAAGAGCCCTCGCCCTCCAGGCAGAGAGAAAACGCATCACTCCACACAAATTACTATTTATTTCTCAGGCCGGGCGGCGCTCGAAAGCCTGGCGTTAACCAGGGCGATGCTTGAACAGCCGCCATCCATATTTAATACAGGGAAAGGCCAGGGTACTTTCCATGTCCACCCCTCGCTGGGTGGGAGAGAACGAGGGATGTGTGGGGAAACGCGAGATCTCGCCGCTCGAAGAAATGCTACAATTTCAAAAGTCGCTGACCCGCAAAATCTACCAGAAAAGAAACATAGTTAGTGAGCGGGGTCCCCAGTCAACCGGCGCCTTCGCTGAAAGAGTGACAAGTTCTTGAAAGATTTATGGGTGAGAGTATACAACAAAAACAGAAAGAGAACAAAACCTGAATAGTGTGTGTGTGTGGGTGTCGGATGCTTGCCAGTTCTATATGAAATGCACTGTAATGCCGCGAAGGGCTAAGGAGACGCATTCCTTTTATTTCTGAAAGATAAACACAATATTGCCTCTCCGCAGGCAGCCGGTTCCAGCGCACCGCCCGGACTCCGGCTAATGCGCCGCTTTCAGTCCATTCTCAATCGTGGCTCAACTCCTCGCGGGAAGATGCAGTAAAATGCATCATCCTATTTTCCTGTCCGTCGCCCTCCACTTTCTCATATTTCATCTCTCTCTCTTCCCACCACCGCCAGGCGTCCTCAATGCTAATGCATTTCAGTCCTCAGTTCTACCTGGCAGCTGTTTAGCACAAGCTAGTTACCACAGAAAATATACACAAAAGCATGTACAAATGTGAAGAAAATCTCTACAAGAGAGTCTGCTTAAAAAGATCATCTCCTAATTGGATAATTGTTTCTGAAAAATACTTAAGGAAGTGGTTCAGCAATGTTTTTTCACAATTTTTTCACAAACTTTCCCCAGATGTACAGAGGTATTACTCAATGTATAGAGAGGTGTTTCTAGGTGGTTGCTAGAGTTTTTTAATTAGTTGCTATGGGGTCGTAGGTGGTTGCTAGAAGGTTGTTGCTATGATATCTCTGGTGGTCGCCAGTGTATTCCACTGCAGGAACATCACAGTATTTACTATATGATCTTATTGGCAACTACTGTCTTTTATTTTGATAAAAAGATGATACAAGAATAAACTAAATAAAAATATATAAACAGCTCGGGAAAAGATAAGAGTTCACTGCAGTTTATGTCTAAATAAGCGTCTCTCTGAGTGTGAACCCATTCCAGTCCACTGTCTGTTTAACTCCTACACAAGCTCCTCATTCTGCTTTATGCATCTTATTTACTGAGGAAAAGTATAAAGCACTGCTGTAATCCACACACTCATCTCACAGTGAGACCAGTTGGATGGTGTGACACTACTACAAGTTCCTCAAAGGAGATATTGGCATTTTGTTCAATGGCTTATCCCCACTGCCGACTAAATCAGGCGTTCGTGGCTTGTGTTCGGGTGAAGTAAAAAAAACGCCTTCTGCCGTAATCCTCTCCTGTCCACGGCGCCATATCATTTTTAAACCAATAATTTTGATTGCAAGTTTTAACAAAGAATATTTATTTTTCAACGTAGAACTACAAATCAAGGTGTCGAACATGTAAGAATAATTACTGCCCCCACAGGTGAATACTGGAAACTACACATTGAGCTACATGCTGGAGTTAAACACTGTAACGCCAATCAAGAGCAGATACAAGATGCTACAAAACACTTACGCCATTCACAGCACCTTTATTCATTCAAGATTCAAATGTCCATGTGGACGAGGCCTAAGATAGAAGGAGAGATTTGTTTTGTCTGAATAACTCAAGTTCAAACGCTGCATCATTTCTCTTATTCTGAGGTTTTCCTTTAAAATTATGCTTTGAAGAACAATATGTTTATTTGGAAATAACGAGAAATATTGTCAGCAGTTCTTAAAAACGAAGGCAACGCTGTTCAGTTCAGTACTTGCAGCTATAAATGATTAAACGCATTACAACATTTTAGCAGTAGTCTCTTATTTTTTTGCGAACGTGAATTTTTGTGAAAACCAAGCAGACGAAGGTGACGTATGGAACCGTGGGACTGACCCTCCTGTGTGTATAAGTCCCTCCCCCTAGACGAGCCCGGAGTCTGTTTGGACTCGAGTGTTTGGGATGAGTGAATGCAGAAAGCAGTTCTTGGCTGATCAAAGAGAAAACTGTGCAAATGTGATTTTTTGGCTGAACTACTCCTTCAAACCTTCCTGCAGATCAGCGTCAGTGTGTGGGAGAGTATCTGAGTGAGTGTGTGTGTGTGTGTGTGTGTGTGAGAGAGAGAGAGAGTGTATGTCTCATGAGCCTCCTGTCACATGGCGCAGAAGATGATGAAGTGTGGCAGGTGACAGTAGGGGATGCGTCGTCCTTGTGCCTATAAGCGTTTCTCACTTCTATTATCTGCATATGGATTCCTCCCCCAGCGGCCCGCGGCGACTCCAGCGCAGCACCGCCTTCATTACAGCCCTGCCAAGTCACGTATGAAGGAGAGGTCCGGAACCGGCCTGGTTCTGCACGTCCGGGTGGGAAAGAGAGACTTAGAGCCTCATTTGGTGAGACTGAAAAAACTGGCTGTACTGAATCACAAGTTCCAAAACATGCATGTTAGTAAAACGCAGAAATATATGTAAATATCAGCCAATTTTTCACACACACACACACACACACATACACATACATACACACACATAAAAATACATTTACACACACACAGATAAAAATCTATACATGCACAAACACATACTTATACACATACAAAAACACACACATAAATAAACACACAAATACACATAAAAATACATAATAAATATCTAAGACTGAAAATTCATTTCATTCAAACATGTACCTACATACACACAAACACACACACAACCAAATCACACAAACCTACGCAAACACACATGCACAAATACACACATACATACACACAAACACTAATAAATACACAAACACATTCGTACACACAAAGACACATACACCTACACTCACACACACAAACACATGCCCACAAACACACACAGAGTCACATACACTTTCTATATTGGATACACAAATAGATTAACTACCAATAATTGCCTTGCTTTTAGTTTTGTACGTTAATATTTATCACTGTAACTAATCAGCAGTTCGTATCTATTTTTAGCTTTCCCTACTGGCCTTAAATTTCACTTTTATTTGTTTCAACATATTGGAAATAAAAGAAAACTATGTGGCCCATACTAAAGTAATGGCACATTAAATGTTTTTCCCCCAATATATCAAACAAATAGAAATGATGCACTAGGATGTGTTCGTTTCCTAAACATATCAATCAACAAGAAAGATCTGCATCAGCAGCGACAGAATACTGGATAGCCAATCAGAACAGAGCTGATTTACATACAGCAGGTCACTGTAACTTAATTAGTAAGATGAAGAAAGGTCGGATTACGTCAGACACTATAAGCGAGCAAAAAAAAAGACCACAGAAAAGGGACACGGGCTCGTTAAAACGACCAAAATGATATTTCGTTAAATATCAGGTGTTCTTGCCTGACAGCCATTCATTTCCCATTCCAGACTGGATGGACATGAGAACTGTTCGGATGGAGCGAACAGTTCCGCGTCTGCGTGGTTATTGCGGAATCACAATGGCCAATTGGGTGGGGAGGCTCTAGGCGTGTGAATGGAACGGAGGCGCTGGCGAATATACAAAAACAGACCTGCAGTAAACAAACCCGACTCTTATTCAGGTTCCCTGTTGTTCTCGTCAGGCCGTAATTGCCTGTAGAGTCGCAGGAAAAGCACAATAACTGCTTGCTATTGTGAGAGCCTGAATTATAGATTTATTACTAAAGAGTTTCTGTGTTCGATCAGTGAGGTTACACGCTTATCAACAACTGCCACACACACACACACACACACAGCCAGTTAATGCAAACCTACAGTGTATATAACAAAGCAAACATTTTTAATTCCCACTAACATCGGCCGTAATGCTTTCCTTTCATAGGTCTCAACACGGTGAAGACTGGAAATGCTTCATGCAATCCTCAGCTGCAAAAAAATAAATAGACGGTGATGATAATGCCGGGTAACGAGGCTCCTGCTGCACATGCCCCACTCGCGCCGATACGAAGTGGCAGCGGCTTGAAGAAAACCTCAATTAAGGGAGGAATATTGGAGCTAATCGCTGCCTTACGCTGGTCATTTTACACTTTCTGTATGAATGCATGTAAATGGTAAACATACAAACCATAACAATACACCTCTAATAGGCAAGGCAAGTTTATTTATATAGTGCATTTCATACACAAAGGTAATTCAAAGTGCTTTACATAAAAGGAATAAGCACGAAAAAGAAAGTAAAACAATCATAAAAAAAATGATCATAACAATAAAACAAAAAATGTAAAATGTAATGATTTAAAATTGATTAAAAAATGTATTTAAAATAAGTTTAAGACAGTTAAAAAAGAATAAAACCAGTTGGGACGTAACACAGTGCTCATTTGGTGAATGCGCTGCTATACAGATGAGTTTTAAGTCTAGATTTAAATGTAGCTATTGTTTTGGCACATTTGGTCTCTTCTGGAAGTTTATTCAAAATGCGGGCAGCATAATAGCTAAAAGCATATTCCCCTTGTTTTGTGTGAACCCGGTATTTATAACTGAATTGATCCTGATCTAAATGGTCTGTTAGGTTTATATTCAGTGAGTATTTCTGCAATGTATGTAGGTCCTAGGCCAGGGCTGGGCAATTAATTTCTACAGGGGGCCACTTGAAAAATCTGAGTTTCTCCCAGTTTAAAAAGCAGAACATTTTTTATTTTTATATGCTACCGATAGTCCGAATTATAAAAATATTCAGTAAATATTTATGTACATGGTATTAATTGTGGTGTAGGTCAAAGAGGAAAATAATCCTATAAAATAGTTTTTTAATTTAGAATTTAGATTTGTTAAAGACTGACAACTGAATAAACTGAATTGTGTCAATCACAAACATCATAATAAGAAAACAAAACAGTCAACAGTAAAAATATTAAATCCATTAATTGATATACAGGTCAACTGGGAAACAATCTAAGAGCAACTGCAAAACAATATAAGGGTTTATCAGCACACACAGTATGCATAATTTCCATTTATGCAGAAATATGAGGCTACATGTGATTATAAACTAAGAGCCCTTAGGAAGATGAAAGGACCCAACTTCTCTGCTGTAAGTGTTACGGCCGTCCTTACTGGCGTATGTGGTATTCACAGTGCGATTGCGAACCTTATTTAAGTAAATTATACTGTGTGCTCTGTCCCGCCCGGTCCTGGCCTGAGACACGGATGAGACACTGATCTTTGGCAGGCTGGATTAAAAATACCAACGCGGGATGTGGCCCGCGAGACGTAGTTTGCCCACCCCTGTCCTAGGTGATTTATAAATAAGTAAAAGTACTTTTAAATCTATTCTAAATACAACTGGAAGCCAGTGTAGGGACCTGAGGACTGGTGTGATATGCTCAGATTTTCTGGTTCTAGTCAGAATCCTGGCAGCAGCGTTCTGGATGAGCTGCAGCTGTCTAATGGTCTTCTTGGGAAGCCCAGTGAGGAGACCATTACAATAATCCACCCTGCTTGTGATAATAGTTTTGAGCTGGCTATTATTGCTCTAATTTTGCTATGAATCACACTGCTGTTGCCAAAAGTACTGTGCTATGCCTGTCAGACTCTTATCTTTGGCACACTGAGTAGATTATGAAGAAAGAAACAGCAACACATGTTGCCTATAGGTGCAATTAACCACTGAGAATTCAGCACCATTAGTATACTGATCACCGCTTGATCATCTGGAATCAGTTTATTTCAAGTTTTATACTGTGTAGCACATTATCAGACACTGAAGGTCATTCGATGTGCTATACAGAAATGGAAAATAATACAAGAAATAATCAAAAGCAAGACATTATAAAATATAACAAGATAGTGAGAGGGATAAAAGACATAAAATAACTAATATGTAAAAGAAGGCACTCTTAAACACTGAATTCCTACAAAAGTGTAAAAATTGTGACAGTATTGGGAACAAAGTCCCCTAATTTTTTAAAACTGAAGAGCTCAGGAAAAACCGTGGGCCGCCCGACACGGAGAGGCTGGAGCTGGAGGTATCAAATCACACAAAACCCTGCAGAATCCACTGAGAGGCAGCGACAGAGGGATGGATAGGGGAGGAAGTGGAGCAGCCTGTCCTGCAATATTCAGCAGAACCTGAACTGGATCTCAGTGAACGGATAAACCGCAGGTTCACAGGGGAAAACAGGCCGAGGACGCGGGAACAGCGCAGAAACAGGAGGAAACACACACACCCAGCTGATGCTACATTGAGAAATATCCATTCATCCATTTCTGTCTTTCTCTCTATCTATATACACACAGATGACAAAAGTATTGGGACATTGGTTTTCAGGGTTTGGGCCCCTTACCTCCAGTGAGAGAGAATCTAAATGCTCCACCAGACCAAGACATTCTGGGTCCAACTCTGTGGAACTTTTTCTGTTCCAGCAGGACTGTGTCCCAGTGCACAAAGCAGCTCCATAAAGACGTGCTGGAGGAGTTCAGTGCGGAAGAACATGACTGGTCCATACAGAGTCCTGACCTCAACCAGCATCAGTTACTGACCTCATAAATGCTACAGAATAAACGGATACAAATTCCCACAGAAACTCCAGAATCTTGTGGAAAGGGGCACCAACTCCAGATTAAAGTCGATGGATTTGAATACAATGTCGTTAAGGTCCCTGCTGGTGTAATGGTCAGACGTCCCAATATTATTGTACATACAGTGTATTTGTCCATCTGTCCATCTAAACTTCTATCTACACATCTGCCTACCCATCCATCAATTACCCCATTAGGCAATTCACCTATCCATCTGATAGGAGAGCTAACTGTAATTTACATTTCCATAATTTATCAGACAAATTTATCCAAAGGGACTTCCATTCCCTGACTACAGGGGGCAGTCTCCCTGGAGCAGCTTGTGTTTAAGGGGCTTACTCAGGGACCCAGTGGTGGTGTACTTAAGGCAGGATTCAAACCCATGACCCATGGTGCATGTCAGATTACTTCTCATAACGGGTCAACAGATACATCAGTACTGACTAACTGTCTGTGTGCTTTTCTGTCTGTCTGTCTATCTGTCGTTCTTTGTGTTTGTGTCTATTCATCACTACATCTGACAATCAGTCAACTAACTATCTGTTGGTTTATCTATCACTCTTATTTCTCTCTACTACAGTATGTGTATCTACCATTTTATATATCTGTCAGTCTATCAGTCTAACTAGCTGTTGTAGGTCTTTCTGTCCAACACTCCATCCATCCATCCATCCATCTATCCATTCATTAATCAACCATCCATCCATCCATTCATTCATTAATCCATCCATCCATCCATCCATCCATTCATTAATCCATCCATCCATCCATGCATCCATCCACCCACCCACCTATCCATCCATTAATCCATCCATCCATCTTTTTGAAACTAATTTAACACCTTCCCACATTATTCTCATTTTCAGGCTGGGACTCCAGTCCAGTGTTGTGGTGGTGAGGTGCAGTGGAATCTGAGGTCTATCAGGAAATGGCGGAGGAGGAGGTGTGTGGAGCTCCCGCTGCGGCGGGGACGGGCCGACTGAGTCACGCGTGAACTTTTCTTTGTCAGCAAACCCCTGGTTCGTGCACAAACAGGCGTAATCCCCTGACTATTTAAACAGGGCCATGATTCCTGAGGAAACCGTGTCTCATTATCCCGCGCTCGTGTTCAGATTAAGGCGACACGTTAAACACACCTGCTTGATGTCTGTCCCGGTCCCCCAGCGCCGCCCGCCTCCTGCCTAAATCGCATCACAGCACAGACCCGGGATTCTCTGGAAACATGTAAATAAAGCAAGACTGCACTCTTTACTCTGAAGGTGCCCTCTGTACATCTGCATGGTTGTTCTTCTTTCTGTAGCCTGTAGTCTGCTCTACTATAACTCTACTGGCACACTGCACACAACACTGTAATATATACATATAAAATGTGGTTATAATTATTCATTCTTAAGCACTGTAACTCTGCTATAGAAGCTCAAATAGTTGTTTGTTGGTGTAAATATTTAAATAGATATATGTATGTGTGTATATGTATCTGTATGTGTATAGGTATGGGTATGTAGGTGTGTGTATGTATGTACATGCATATACTTGTGTGCACAAACATGCACAAATATATGTACATACATATATATGTACTAATTAGGGCAATAACACAAAAGTGGACTATAGAGTCACGAGTCGACGCCCCTGAGAGAAGTTGACTAGTCATGCGTGTTTTTCTCTCTCTGCCCTCGCTTGTGGACGTAACATAGTCTCTGCCTCTGATTGGCTGACATTGACATGCATTCCTTACTTTAACCAATTACTATAGACCCTTTAATTAAAGGGGTGGTAATATTGGCGCGAGTGGAATCTAAACAGGAGACCACAACAAGACAAGAGAGACAGAATCAGAGAACACAGACACACACACATCACGCCTGTGAAGATCCTTCACTCTAGAACACAAACAGCACGAGACCTGCAGAACCTGCAACCAGAGTTAAAGTACAAGAACAGAACCGGCATTCTGCACGGAGACCTGCAGAACCTGCAAGTTGGAGTTAAAGTACAGTAACAGAACCGGCGTTCTGCACGGAGACCTGCAGAACTTGCAAGTCGGAGTTAAAGTACAGGAACAGACATGGCGTTCTGCACGGGTCTGTAACGGCACCGCTAGCTAACATGCTAAGCACTGCAGGGAACGCTAGCACTGCAGGGAATCCCGTCCATAGGAGCTCAGCAGCATCGGGGCTTAAACTCTGCCCACTTTCTGTTCTATAGTTTTTTATAATTTACCAGAACATTCAAGATATCAGCCTCCATTTAGTTTAGAGTAATTGCCATGTTGACTGTTAATGTCACAGAAAACTTTTATAGAAGTGTCTCATTGTGGACACCTGTGTTTCTCTGCTGGGTGTGTGTGACCTCATCACGACTAGTCGACTTGAATTTAGCTATGTTGATTGAGCAGTCGCCTTTAAAAATCTGAAGTTAATACAAATATACATATATATGTGTGATTATAATAACACACACACACACAAATATATATTTATATACGCTTTAATTAGATAAATTAATCACAGAAAAAAATTACGCGTTAATATTTTTTACGCAATTAACGCTTTGCGCCATCTTCCCGTTCAAAGTTTCACTGCTGCGTGAGCAGCCAGAGTGCAGTTCAGTCAACAGCACGCGAGTAAGCGTATGATATTTAGAAGAAAAAATCCAACCAAAATGGCTAACAAAAAGTTGTCCTATGATGTCCTGTGAATGTTTTCTGCTGATTCTGACTCTGAAGGGGAATATTAATAAATTTAAATTGATGTACATATTTAAATGGAAATATGTATGTGTGTATTAGTATGCATATACATATGGGTATGTAGGTGTATGTACATGCATATACTTGTGTGTGCCGATATTGTATACAATATCGTACAGTATTGTATACAATAGTGTATGGGTTTTTTTTGGCATAGCACATCCAAAGAGTTATACAGATACAGGTTTAATTGTAAGCCATTCCCTATTTTTCCCCTGTCTGTGTTGTGTTGTGCTGCTCCTATGGTGCAGTAGGATGATATTTTGTCCCACTGTGTATCTGTTTATGGCTGCAAAGACAATAAAGCTATTTTAAGCTATATAAAATAATGCACAGTTTTTCACCATGGCGATACTGGTCCCTACAACACTGATAAGAGAGATAAGATGAACCTTTATATGTCCCAGCAGAGGGGAATTTGCATTGCTGTGGCAGAAAGTGGACAGTACAACGATAAGACCAGCATAAAGAGTAGAATTAAAATATCACAGAATGCTACAATATGCAAACAAGCTTGCAACCAATCACAGTGTTGCTGACAGGGCAACCAATCAGAGGTTCCAATACCAATCCAGGTATTTTGATAATTGGAGGTATTCATATAACACAACAAAAGTGTCATTGATTTAATCTTTAATTGTTAAAGACTGGCCGCGGTGACGTTAAAGTGTCCATATTCAACATCTTCCAACAGGTTTTAAAGCTTCATCAAGAATGGGCGGGGCTAAACTGCTGTAGGCTAAATGAGAAGATCCAGCTCGTGTCCATCATTCACACTGAATGATGAGACTAACCTGGTTCAATAAAGTTAAAAATAAAAAATAATAACACTAATTGTACTTCAGAGGATTAAAGTCATTCCATTCATTATGAAATGTTCTCACAACATAAAATGAAACCAAATAAAATTGGTTTCCAAGATGTTTTCCATGGGCCAGCAATAATGTGCTGGTTTCTGATAAATGGGATAGTGTGGGAGATCACTGCAAAAAGAAATGTTTTGGTGACCGGAGGCCTCATTTATTAAACAATATTGATAAAAAATGTATTAAATATATTAAAATGTGTTCCTGAGCTTAGTTCTGGGCATTTGTCTGCAGATGATTAATAGAAGCGCAGCGTTCTCTGGCACTACCACTACGAAAAGCTCATAAATCTTTTATTTTTAATATTATAAATTCATACATTTTTTCCCTTATCTAATCAGTCCCAGTCCAACCCTCTGGCCAGACCTACTCTGGTCACATCATGCTACTAGGTAGGCGTGTTGAAATCTTTCACAGATGAGGGAGAAGACGGCTCACCTGTGATCTTGAAGCTGGTCTTTGTAGCGCGATGGGTTTGCTCAAGCGCGGAGAGAAGCGAGAGAGCAG
>JBBKCR010167895.1:4710-15643 GCA_037577295.1 Ladigesia roloffi | reverse complement strand
ATGTACCCAAATTAACAATGTTGTTTTTAACAGATTTAGTTCTAAATGTGTGAAAATTGTGTGAACATTGCGCTAAATGTTGAAAAAAATGACACCTCTAAATTTGTGGTGTTGCTTTTACAAACGGTGCCCCATAGTTGGGGCCATCAGTCGTGTTGTGTCGAAGTCAGGTTACTACACAGCAGACAGTCCTATTGGACAACGGTTAAAATTCATATTATGGCAAGAACCAATCAGCTAAATAAAGAAAAATCATTACATTAAGAAATTAAGGTCAGTCAGTCCGGAAAATTGCAAAAACTTTCATTGTGTCCCCAATTGGAGTCGCAAAAACCATCAAGCGTTACAACGAAACTGGGACACATGAGGACCGACTCAGTAAAGGAAGACCAAGAGTAACCTCTACTTCTGAAGCCAAGTTAATATGAGTCACCAGCTTCAGAAATCGCAAGTTATCAGCAGCTCAGATCAGAGACCAGATAAATTCCACACAGAGTTCTAACAGCAGATCCATCTCTAGAACAACTGTTAAGAGGAGACTGTGTGAATCAGGCCTTCATGGTCAAATAGCCCCAAGGAAACCACCGCTAAGTAAAGTCAACAATCTGTAGAGATTTGTTTGGGCCAAGAAACACAAGGAATGGACACTAGACCAGTGGAAATCTGTGCTTTGGTCTCATGAGTCCAAATTTGAGATCTTTGGTTCCAACCGTCGTGTCTTTGTGAGACGCAGAAAACCTTATTGAATATAATTGCTGTATAAACACTGTAAAATGGTTTATAAATACTTTTATAAATGTATTAGTTGTAGAATATTCCACTGAGATAGAGAAGAATTCTCCTCCCCACGGGTCACATGGACCGGACCCTTAGTGCAGTTTGGTGGGAGAGACGAGAGAATTAAGACGTGTGAGAGAAAGCAGAGCAAGGCAGTTCATCTTATTTCTACCATTGGTTTACAAGGCATACACGGTAAAACGAAGTTAACTAACCTTGTTTGAATGTTTGTGCACCGTAGTGGAGTAAATAAGTGACTGAAACGAAGGTTATATGTACTGTTGACATTGTTTATTTGCTTCCAGTTTTCACGGTGCTCCATGATTGTGTGAGAGAATAAAAGAAGTCGTGGACATCAGTACAAAGCGTGAAATTCTTTCAACCAAGGGTAGTTACAGTTGGGGATTTATTTAAATATTAAGGCGCACTGAACCAGCATAGCTACCACAGCATCCTGCAGCGACATGCCATCCGAACCGGTTTGCGTTTATTTGGACGATCATTTATATTTCAACAGGACAATGACCCCAAACACACCACCAGGCTGTAAAGGGCTATTTGACCAAGAAGGAGAGTGATGGAGTGCGGTATGTGACCTGGCCTCTACAGTCACCGGACCTCAACCCAATCGAGATGGTTTGGGGTGAGCTGGACCACAGAATGAAGGCAAAGGGGCCAACAAGTGCTAAAAACCTCTGGGAACTCCTTCAAGACTATTGGAAAACCATTTCAGGTGACTACCTTTTCAAGTTCATCGAGAGAATGAACTTCACATGTGTTCATTCATAGTTTTGATGCCAATGTAAATGGTCATGAAGATAAAGAAAACACATTGAATGAGAAGGTGTGTCCAAACTTTTGGCCTGTACTGTATATTCAAATGTTATATATAAAAATAAAAATAAAAAATATATCTCAGTTCTAAGTGCTAGATTTCAAACCCACATTGAGAGCACAAAATTTAAATCCCACATTAAGAGTGCAACATTTAAAATACACATTTAGAGGGCATGATTTATTTTTCACATTTAGAGTTTGATATACATTTTTCATATTTAACATTTAGATTTAAGATTTCTCAGTCCAGCCCCCTGCTAAGTACAAGCCAATTGTAATAACGGGGCGTGGCCAATTGGCATTTCCTCTAAAATTTTATATATATATATATAACATTTAGATATATATTTCACATTCACATTGATTTAACATTTAAATTTAACAATTAACATTGACAGAGCAAGAAAACACTGTATTTTTGTAACATTTAGCCATAAATTTGTGGAAAATTGCACTAAATAATGACAAAATTACACCTCTAAATGTGTTAAGATGTTTTTACCAACCGCAGCCCATGGTATGAATTTGTATATTTTAACCTACATAAATCATAAATACTGTATGTACTGTTGGAGAAATATTTTTTTATGATATTATACATATATTTATCTTACCTTAACTGCTTGATGCTGACCAGATTTGCTTTCAGTACTTCAGAGATTTTTGTGTTCTTTCCTTTCACAAATTCATCAAGAGATTTCTTATAGCTGCCAAGAGGAAGTGTTTGTCAAATTAAAACACTGATAAACATTTTTGGAGATATATATAATATGAATCAATGGGGATATGGAGAAGAACAGTTCGGAATGTGTGTGCGAGCAGTGCTCTACATCTGGGCTGTTCTCCGGGAAGGCGAAAATGAATAAATAATTAAAATAAAATAAAATTATATATATTATACATTACACCAACAGAAACTTTAAAGACACTTTTTTTCAGAGTTGGTCCTTCTTTACAGCTACTATAATGGTTATGTCCCCCATGCTCTGCAATTTGGGGGTAACTTGTTTACACAATAGAAAAACCTGAATGCCCTGAAGTAGAAAATAGCTTTGGATTTATATTCAATTTGATCACATTCAAGTTGAGAAACAATATTGTAACTGCAACTCCTGTTAAAAAGCAACTAATTGGTTTGATGTGCTTTCTAACCAGATGTTATTGCACTTCTATTCATACAGCAGTACTAAGTGCACGTTAAACTAAACTTTTGAATTAATTATTTAATTGTGCATATAACAATGCAATTAATCATTACAAATTTAACATTAAACATTAAAGCGGTGCCCAGCTTTAGTTTTAAGCAAATAAGAACTGCTTGGTAGCAGATGATTAATACCCTAAAGCCTAAACAATAAAGTACCTTGCACAAAAGTTGGTCAGCTGAAGCAGAATATTCTGAGCTTTGTCCTCCGTGCCCAAAATAGTCACAGCTTCTTTCATGGCGCCATCAACAAGCTGAAAAATGGAGAGATTAATGTCTCAATGTAACACTTTAGAGATGTGATTATGCACAGGGGAACTATACAGAAGTATGCAGACATACTTTAATGGTACACATGTGATAATGTAAAGTATGTAAGTCTTATTTGCATGTGTACAACTTTTTAATTCCATCACATTTACTGTGTAGCAAGCGGTATTCCTACATGTATAACATCCAAGGCAAGATTGGAAATGTAGTATCCATCAATTTGTTCAGGTCTGTCGTCAACCTGCCAGTCTTCCTCCTCTTTCATTAGGGCTTTAGACAACCACCTCCTGACCTCAGCCTACAAAGAAGGAACTTTGCTTAATAGAAATACACGGTGTGCTATAAATTGTAAGAATGTAATTTTATGCAGATTTTTTATATAAATTCTCCCAATATTTGAAGCTGCTGTATTGTTTTACCTCTTTATGTGATAGATACAGCTCCTCCAATGGCTTAAGATCTTCTTCAGGCAACAAAGGGCCTAGAGCTTCTATCTTGATGTGTGGCGCCAATTCTTTCTGTTGCAATACATCCCTAAAATACAATAATGAAACCGAAAAATTTAGAGTGAAAGACTGTATGATTAAAGAATAGTTGTGGGCATACGCAATCACTTACTTGGGGTAATAACTGTTAATCCAACTTAGGATGTAGGTGCAGTCTTCCAACTCAATGTTGGATCGAGCCAATTCTTGGAGTTTAGTGGAGAAAGCTTGGTGGTACAGCTGAACATACATGTTGCACACATCAAACTCTGGTGGGTAACATTTCTGGATGTGCCTGACCACTTGGAGAAGTTCGGTCTGAATGCGCTTGCCCACCCGGCAAATGTCTTTCTTTAGGGAAGTAGACAGTTTGTCCACTCCACACTCTTCCTTGTGTGCTTGTTGAATTCGTACCTCCACCAACCTCTGGAGGACCATGTCATGGATCTGCCGGCACCCTGTTGGCCTCCAAGTTGGGCAATTGTTTCCAACAGCTTTATTCCAGTACCTATCCCGTTCCTCTTCCTGAAGTATAATAGTCACCGCACTTTTCAGTGTTTCTTCATTCTCATTGTTGAAGGAATCACTGAAAACTGTTCGCAGATGCAACAATAGGATCTCGTAGTCCTTATGTAGTCTGTCTTCCTCATCCTCTGTGTGAACCATCTGCTCCTCAGCTGGTTCGGAGCTGAAGAGGCGATCTTCCCATGCTAAAAGTTGCTGATACGCTTCTGCCAAAAGTTTCTGTTGTAGATTCTGGTTGAAATCTAAGACCACTGGAAATGAAAGAACAACATTCACTACTAAGCTAATCCATAACGAAGCAAGTGAAGGAAATCAACATGAAATTCATAACATTCAGAATTTTTTTAAAAGAAATGTGTTCTACAGCTGTACTATACATTTTAAAAGTTACACTGGGATTCTTGTTTTAGAGTGATAATATACAGAGTTGAGCTTCTTTGGCATGATAGAGATAATAACATTGCTTGTTGTGAAGACTGTCCAGTTTTGGCTGTGCAGGAATATTTTCTATTATTAACATATTCATTTAATCTAACGACTTCAGTAATATCAAGATATGAAAGGTTCTGTATCTCCATTTTTCTATTTGCTTTTCCTCACAGTGTTTGCAGAACTCTGTTCTACAGTGTAACACTGTATTAAATGCAAGCAGTGTTCATTCTTTTTTTTTTTGTAAATTAATAAACTGCTGAACTGTCCAATGTACAACCTCTGTACAAAATACATGCTAGAATGTGACAAAAGGAACCAGTTTACATATTATTTGAGCAGAGTTTAGTCAATGCTGGTAAACCACAGTGGACTTTTTTGGACTTTTCTGAAAGCCCTGTCCCATTTTTAGGAAATGTGAATCTTATTCTTTCTTCCCCTAAGGTGATTTCTGGAACAGCTCTAGCATTTTAGCGTACAGACTCTGTTCAAAGATAGTTTCTATTTCTTCTATTTGTATGTTAAAGCACACAAGCGCTGTGTTATTTCTTTTTTCTTTTGTCCTCACTTCTCTTTTTTCATAATTCCCCATCTCTTTTATTTCTTCATTTTTCCTCCATACTTCATTATTTTATATGTTCACATGTTTTTATTTCTTCTTCCTTTCCTCCTCACTTCTCTATTTCGTACATCTTTTCAAGCATCTCACGCACATTCTCATCCCTTTGCTTTCAGTTGTGCTCTTAAAAGAGTACGGCTGGTGTGAGAGCCTATGCAACACTCAAGCAGGAATCAGTGCTAGGATAAAGGGTAACCCCTGCAGGATTCATATCCAAGTGTCTGGAAGATGGGATTGTCATCAAGAACACCACACATACTAGCCAAAAAACTCTGGTTCACTAGAGATGTCCATGTACCTCAGAGGGTGCGTATATCTGCCTTTAGGTTTGGGGGACAACGACACTTCTGGCATTACATGCCACAAATTAAGGCTGCAGCACAGACAGCATAAAAAGGGGACTGCAGGCAAGCACCACACAAAGTTAGGTGCAGTTTTAATGCGGGCAAAATGTATATTCATCGTATAAGAAGCACCAACCCCCCCCCCCCCCCCTGTTTTCGGGAAGAAAAAGTTTGTCTTATAGGCCAAAAAATATGGTATTATCATTCCACGTACATAAAAGTCACCAGCATCAATACTGAATGAATGAATACCAACCTATAGCACTCACTCCCATCATGATGTAATGATTTGAAAGGCTGATCAAGAACCTCATAATATTCTGACTCCTCAAAACTTTCAACACACTTCAGTTTGCATTTAACCCAAAATGCTCCACCAGTAATGCAATGCTGTCAGCCCTTCATCTGAACTGTCTGCCTAGTCTGGAGAAAAGAACAGTTATGTGTGGATGCTTTTCACGGACTTCAGCTCTGTCTTCAGTACATACATCCCCAGCAATTGGTATGAAATCTCAGGCCACTAGGTATCTACACACAAACGTGCAGCTGGTTATTAGGCTCTCTGACAAACAGACCCCAAACTCCATGTGTTGGGGAAAAAAATGCCTCAGAGACTATCATCATGAACTGTGGCGTCCCCCAAGGCTGTGTTCTGAGGCCGCTATTCTTCACTTTGATGACCCACCACTGTGACCCAAAACTTTGGTGACCCACCACTGTGAGTAAATCTCAAATCTTATCATCATGTTTGCAGATGACACAACACAGCCTACAATGAAGAACATGATGTAAAGCTGTAAAAACAAATACTTCTCACTAAATATAAACAAGGAGATCACTGTTAACTTCAGTAGGAAGCACATGGCACATACTTCACTTATAATCCATGGAGTTCCTGGGAGTGCACATCACAGATGCCCTAACATGGACTAGATACACCACCTCCCTAGTCAAGAGGGCATTTTGTGTTTTAACTTTCTTCAATGGATCAGGAGAGCTGTTGCTGTCCAACCTTTCTGTGCACTCAGGGTTGCATAGTCTGAATGACAAAGTTCACTTGGGCACTTTGACTTTAATCAGGCAACTTTCAGATATTTTTTTATATATCCTTTACATTTAAAAAAATGGTGGCAATGAAATACATGTCAACTCATCTAAAGAATCTCTTAAAAAATGTTTTCATTTATTTTTCTCTACTATTCATCTACTATTTTCTCTCTAGTTTACTATTTTCAATCTAGTCTTCATAAAATGAAGGTACTTCAGGCAGTTGAAGGAAAATGTACTAGTAAAAAGTGAGCCAATACCTGGTAGAGTATCTGCTTTAGGAGATTTGGGTTTACGATTTTTCCTGAAGTCAAGGAATCTTGTCTTGCATTTTTCATTTGAGGTTTTCTTCTCTTCAGAAGTTTTGGTGCAAATGGAGCCGCTGTTGAGATCATCAGGTGACTTAGGCACATCTGTAAAAAGTTTATGAGCCAATAGTCAAACATGCCTATCTGCGAAGATCTTGGTTTTTAATTTTTTTACATTTTTCTGCACTTTGGCCAAAACGAATGCAGTATGTGGTGCAAATTGTGTGACTCAGCAGGAGCTATCTTGTCCTCAAAACTATCTACAAAGGCAATATTAAGAGCAACTTAAATAGCAGTCTCTGAGTCTGGCCAGGATAGGGAGAGACTGCGCCAAACCCACCTATGGATTGTTCAAACTCCTATACTACCTGGCAAACATTATTGCAGTATGCGGTGCAAAACTATGACTCAGCAGTAGCTTCTTATCACAGGCCTTCAGACTACTCAGCTCTCTCTAACAATAAACAAGATCCTGACCAATCGCATGTGTTTAACTCTTAAGCACGGACAGTTTGAACACATATTAAGGCTCTATACCTTTTGAAATACTGTGTGTAATAATTCAGTCTTTCATCATTGAGCACCATATCACTTTGACCAGTTTCAATTATACATTTCATGATACCACTGAAAACAATAATCTATATCTATTGATATCTATTGGTATCTATATCAATATCTGCTGTCTATTCTGCCTACCTGTTTATGTCCTGAACATGTTTATGTCCTGCACATGCCTATGCTGTCTGTTTTTCTGTTGCTGTACAATGTGCACTTACCTTTATGTTCAAGTCTGAACAATGGAGCTTGGAAAAATAAAATTTCTAAATGCAATGACAAAGTTCACTTTGGCATTTTCACTTTAATCAGGCTAACCTCAGATAATGCAGATATTTTATTGAATGTATCCTTTATATTTTAAATAAATAACTGGAAATTAAACACATGTCAACTGATCTGAAGAATCATGTCATGAAATATATTAATTTATTTTTCTCTTCGCAGCTACAGATTGACTTTTTCCTTAAATCAGTCTAGTCTTCATAAAAAGGAAGATATCTCCCAACACAAACACAGCAGGACTTTCCAAAAAAGACTGAAAAGTAGCTGCAGTAACATGTACTATGAAAAAGTGATCAGATACCTGGTAGATTGTCAGTAGTGGGAGATTTGTGTTTATAGTTTTTCCTAAAGTCTGGGAATATTTTCTTGTGCTTGCGTTTCTCATTCCTCAAATCGCAAGGGGGCTTCTGCTCTTCAGTCAATGAGGCACAACTGGAGTCACTGTTGAGACCATCAGGCGACTCAGGCACATCTGTAAAAATCAGTTTATAAGCCAATGGTCAAGTACTACGATCCACAGAGAACATGTTTTTTGCACAGTAAGTGCTGGTATCTTTATATGAGGTGTAAAATGTGTGAGCAGGAGGTTCTTCTCACAGGCATTCAGAATGCTCAGCTCCCTCTAACAACACACAAGATCTTGGCCTATCACATGTGTTGAACCCTTGAACACAGACACAGACTGTCTGAACACATATTCTGACCTCATTCCATTTATATATGGTGTGTAATAATTCAGTCTTTCCACAGTGTTACACTGTGCAAGTTAAGGCACAGAAACTCCGGCAATAGTATCCATGTGCGGGATTCCCGAACATTAATTCTGACCAATCCAAAAGCCATTTCAACTGGTCCCGACTGGAGATTTCAAGTGTTGTGTGAAAAGGACCCAAAACAGCAGAACATTCTACAGTGTAGCATTTGTTGCACTTGGTCCGGACCAAATGAACCAAACCACATATGTGAAAGCCCCCTGTGCACGAGCTTTTGCTGCTGCAGCGGGGCAGAGAATCAAGATGCCAGCTCAGTCTTGTGAGGTCTATCGGCCATCGGCGATGGACGATGGCATCGTCTGTCGACCCAACCCTACTGTATACTAGCAGCAGAGATGTGCAAAAATGTAGAACAGAGTATACAAAGTTTACATGCACAAAATCCAGAACAGCAAAAAATTTCTGGGTGTGTGTTTTGGAACTCACTGATGGCTCCGCACTGGGTGGGATATGTACACTGTGACTATGAGCATGGTGGTGAATTCCCTCAGTGGCTATATCACATGTTTATATCCTTTAAATTTCAAATAAATAGGTAGTAATTACATTTCGTTTGATGTAAAGTACCACTTAATGAAATATGCTTGTTTAATTTACCCTTAACTGTTTTTCTAAGCCAATCTAGTCCTCATCAAATGAAGATACTCCACAGCACAAACACAGCAGCACTTTAAAGCTATCACTGAAATGCAGTTAATGTAAAATGTATTATTAAATAGTGATCAGGTACCTGGTAGAGATTCTATAGTAGGAGATTTTGGTTTATAAGGTTTCCTAAAGTCTAGAAAGTTTTTCTTTTGCTCACGTTTTTCATTTGTGTCACAAGGGGGCTTCTGCTCTTCAGACATTGAGGCGCAACTGGTGTCACTGTTGAGACTGTCTGGTGACTCAGGCACATCTGTAAAAATTACAGTTTATAAGCCAACAGTCAAGCATAGCTATCTGTGAAAAACACTGATTTCAATTGTTTGCATGGTAAGTGCTGCCAGCCTTATGTAGATGGTAACATGTGATACAAAGAAGCTGAAACAATGTCTAAAAAAACATAAGGAACAACACCGGTGCTGTAGGGTGTGACATAAACTATTTGGATAAAAGTATTGGGACAGTATTTGGAGTTCTTAATTATTGACTTCAGGTGATGTCTTGGGAAGGGAAATCATGATGTTTCAGCACATAGAGAATAACCTTTTCTATTCCAGCATGACTGAGCCCTAGTGCACAAAGCAAGCTCCATTAAGACTCCATAAAGCAAGTTCCATGAAGACAGAACTCCATCCTACACCTTTGGAATGAACTATAACAGATATTGGGAGGCAGGCCATCTTGTCAAACATCAGTGCCGGATCTCATAAATGCTCTACAGAATTATTTGGCACAAATTCCTATAGAAACTCTATCTTTTGGAGAATCTTCCAAGAAGAGTGGAAGCTATTACATCAGCAAAGGTGGGACCAACTCCATATTAAAGTCTATGTATTTAAAAGTGATTAAAGTCCCAGTTGGTGTAATGGTCAGGCATCCCAAAACTTCTGTCGAGATAGTGGACATGCAGATTTCAGGTGCTATTGAAGGCTGTTTTAGTATCTAACCTACTTTTATTTTGTGTTATAACCTATTTTCCAATATGATAACAGGATATGCAGATAAAAGGTACTGGATGTTATTTTGCATAATTATTATTACATTCATTTGGCAGACACTTTTATCAAAAGGGACTTACAATTCAAGGAAACAAGTTTCAGGGCCAAGAGAGCCAGAGGATAGTGTTAAGAGCTAAAATATTTATGTAAGAGAAATGCAAGAAGCATATTATCAGTGGAGATTCTTGTTGAACAGATGATTCCCTAGGAGGTTTATGACACTAGGGAGAGATTCTTCTTAGGCAGCTCATTCCACCAGCCAATTTAAATCTCATCAAATGAAGATGCTTCACAGCACAAACACAGCAGCACTTTAAAGCAAACACTAAATGGCAGTTGACGTAAAATATATTATTAAAAAAGTGGTCAGATACCTGTAGTGGAAGATTTGGGTTTATGTTTTTTTCTGAAATTTAGGAATTTTTCCTTTGATGAACAACTGGATTCGCTGCTGAGATCATCAGGAGTTTCAGGAACGTCTGCAAAAATCATAGTTTTTCAGAAAATAATCAAGAAATCTTAATCCTGCTGCTCTACACAGACATCTGTTAATTAAACTTTATGAGAAAAAGGAGTGTGAGCTAACCAGTTTCTGTTTGGAAAATAACATATGCCAGTCTAGAGCAAAAGGAGCCATCAGATGCTTTTGAGACCCACAGTCATCCTATGTGTTTTTTAGATTTCATTCAGAAACCAATTGTTTGTTTGTTTTTTTGAATAAAGTCTGAGCATGGAAGCAGGGGTTGGGGGCTGTTAGGGGATAGTAATATTATCTTAATCGGGGGGGGGGGGGGCGCAAAACTCTCATCTTTCCTGAGGCCCAAAATTT
>JBBKCR010167887.1:0-15643 GCA_037577295.1 Ladigesia roloffi | reverse complement strand
ACCATCCAGCAACACCATCCAGCAACACCATCCAGCAACACCATCCAGCAACACCATCCAGCAGCACCATCCCGCAACACCATCCAGCAACACCATCCCGCAACACCATCCAGCAACACCATCCAGCAAAACCATCCAGCAGCACCATCCAGCAGCAACATCCAGCAGCAACATCCAGCAACACCATCCAGCAACACCATCCAGCAACACAATTCAGCAGGCCTGAATGATGCTGTACTCTGGCATGTTCTCCTTCAGTACCTGGTGTTGCTTAGAGCTTTGGAGAAGAAGCTGAAGAGAGTGTGTGACAAGCCCTCAGTCTGAAGACAGCAGCCCTGGACCACAGTGTGGATGATCCTGGCCACCAGGACCCGGTTGATGGGCTTGGCGGTCCCAGTGAAGAGCCCACAGTAGAGTTCCAGCAGACCTGGAGAACAAGGAAGAGGAGTTACTCAAAATATCCCCGTTTATCCCAAACACTGTCAAATCACCACGTTTATCTTCTTTAGTCCTGAACTGGAGCTTCAGAGTTAACATCATAAACATTAGTAGTCAATAGTGACCCAAAACATTTCCCGTAAACACAAAAAACCTATAAATTCCCTTAAACCACATCTAGCTATTTATTATAGTGGATCAGACTCATGAATGTGGTTTAAGACAGAGTATGACTTTCAGTGACCTGCTAAATTGAACTGAACCTCTTCATTAAAGTGTATCAGACTGTGAGCTGTAAAACTAAATGAACTGTACTTCAGTCTGCGTCTGTGTTCTGTGGTCTTATTTAGTTCAGCTTGTGTGAATTAAATTCCCTGCATGAAAACATCCATAACTACCAGTGAGAAATTAAAAAAATATATATTTGACACCAACAAAGCAATAAAGCGATGAAGAGTTGAAGCGCTACAGTGCATGAAAGGCGGAGCACTCACTGCGCCACTGGCTCTGGGAGATCTCACACCAGTACTTGCGGACGGAGAGGATGTTCTTCAGGAGCATGCTGCTGTAGTCTTCCCCGTAGGCTGCGCAGCTGAAGGAGCTCTGCAGGACCTCCACCACGTGGCCCAGGAGATCACCGCACTTCAGCTTTGGGCCTCCTGAAGGACCAGCAGAACTCAGTCAGAACACGCGTGGACACAAAACAGACCGTGTCTCATTACAGACCGTCATATTAATTCATTTACAGATTACAATACAAAAGAATACAGTTTTATGCTAAAATATGTATAAATATACTTGCACATACATACTTACACTCATATATGATATATGTATAGAACATGTATTTCTATGTACATTTATATCTAAATATGTATTAAATAATTTATAATGAGCCTAAGTCACACTGGAATAACGGTCTCTGCTAAATGCCTCTATTATATATCTGTATACTCTAAGTTGTCACTCTGTGTATTGATGTGTTTATAAGAGTGTGTATGTATACACTCATATGTAAAAATCTGTTTTAGGGCTGGATATTGCTGAAATCATTTTCATTTTGATTCCTGAAGAACACTTTTAATCACAAACCAAATGTTGTTTAAATGACAGTAACAGACTGAGGATTCAGCACTGAAATTCAAGACTCTGATCTTCAGTAGTGCTGAAGTAAATCAGTCCATTAATTTTATTCTCAAAGATATTTTTATTGAGTTCACCTAAGAAAAACAAATGCACAAGAATGCACATATGGAAACAGAAAAACACATGGAAACATGGTTTTATATTTAAAGAAAGGGTGAAATCAACAATCAAATGAACATGAACACGGTCAAGCGTGCAAGCCTATTTCCGACACCCCTCCTATGCATTAAGTCCATCCTCAAGCCAGCATGCGGACAAAAAAAAGTAAGCAATAAATAAATTAATAAAGTAGTAAAGGTAAATAAATAAAACAAAGTACGTGTCATGTTTTGAGCCTGAAGACTTGTAAAATGCTTTAGGAAAGGTACACTACACAAGTTTTTGCTGGTGTTGCTAATCGAGTAAGTAAAAGCGAAAGTGAAAATGAAGTGAAAAAGAAGTGAAAATGAAGTGAAAATGAACAGCATCAGTGAAGAAAGTGAAGGGTAACCGATCTTTTTGAGGCTTAAACCTAAGGTCCATTGAGAGTGGGTGGACAGGGCAGCACACCTCAGTGGCATCACACACCAGGCCCCCAATCAAGATTCAGTAACGAGAGCAGAACTGACACTTGTCTGAAAGACTCACGTTTGTTGGCACATCGCACGAAGTACTTGAGCAGGCTGCTGATCTCCTGCATCTTCTTGCGGCGGTTTGCCTGCGTAGTGGCCGTTACGTTGGCCTTCCCTGCCTGCAGGAGCTCCGTCTCCTTCTGAAGGAACTTCTTCAGGAACCTGGAGAGACAGAGAGCTCAATACTGCAGGATTTAAAGAACCGGTATCACGGAAATGTCCTTGTTCACTCTTCACACTGGTACACACAGCTGGTGGCATAGTGCGATCAGGAAGTCATGGGTTCAAGACAGTTTAGCACCTCTGAGCAGTGCCGTATCTACCAGTGAGGACACCTCTGTATTTTTCCCCAAAATTTCTAATTAGTCAAAGCTGAAATCCAGCAGAGATGATCAATGCCAAACACAGAACCCGGTCCGTGTCTGAATCCATATGTGGTCTGTAATCTCAGGTGAAATCTCCGCCTCTATCTGTCTCTGCAGGTGGCGGTGTCTGACATCACGTTACAATACAGATTCAGATTCAGAGAGTCGAGAAAGCCGGCGGACTGATCGTATGTTTTTTCACATAAGCTAAAACATCGTAGTGTGTTCTTGAGCAAAATGCAGACATGAAGAAGAATTTGCATCAAACTAAATTAAGTTTTAAAAAGCCGACAACAGAAGGGCAGGGGAAGAGTGGGAGAGGAGGTGAGTCTGTGTGTGTCAGTAGAAGTGCGAAAATAAATGTCTTCCCAGTCTATGGTATTTTTTAGATGACGGTCTCGACATAGTCACAGTAATGCGGCAAATGAGGGAGGGAGTTGGCGTCCCCCAGTACGCTTACCAGCGCAATTTGTTCCACTCAGCTTTTCATTTTTACTACAGTACAGTTTACTACAAAATATTTGTTATTTTCCATTTTCTGTTGTTTTTTTACTTAGTTAAGTTGTTCTTGCCATAATGTGCAGTAGAACCGTAGTGGAACCGGATCACTAACTGTGTACCGACCCGACCGTCACAACTGATGATCCAAACACATTAAGAAGAAAGAAACTCCACTAATGAACTTCTGATGAAGAAACTCCTGTTAAATAAACACCACTCCAGGAATTCTCATGAATCTGAGTGAAAAATTTGTAGTGTGCAAAGCTGTAATCAGAGCAGTAGGTGATTTTGAATGAGAGGGCGTGTCCCTTGGACTTTGGACTGGAAATGTAGGAGTCTTAAATGTACACTAACAAAAACTTCTGTTTTGATTGAGAGCTCCGAAAATGTTCATTTAACATCAATTTATAAGTAGGTCTACTAGGAAAAACATCTAGACCATGTAGAACTGAAGCTGTTTTTATAGCGATTTTTACGTCCCACCTGAACACAGCATCCCAGGTGAGCTGGGTGTTGTTCCTGGAGTTTCTGGAGGCGGAGGACCGGTCCAGTTCCCGGATCGTCTCGGGGTCTCGGAGGAGCCTCCTGAAGCGATCCAGCTCCTTCTGCAACCACACCAAGCCATTAGTTATACCAGATCTGTCCAAAAGTTTGTGGACACCAAGAGATAGGCCTAACCTCCCTTTAACTGTGGCTCCAGCCTCTAGTCTCCTGGGAGGGCTCTGAATGTTGAAACCTTACTGTGAGGACGGCAGCACTGAGAACCCTAGTGAGGTCAGATACTGACGGCAACAGGACATGCATAATTGTGTATATTTCAACACGGATATATATGTAGGTGCAATAAGTTATGGATCACATGATTTTTATATCATAAATATTTCACACAGTCACA
Source organism: Ladigesia roloffi (assembly GCA_037577295.1). Lineage (NCBI taxonomy): Eukaryota > Metazoa > Chordata > Actinopteri > Characiformes > Alestidae > Ladigesia > Ladigesia roloffi. Next base: position 11,687 of record JBBKCR010167887.1, on the reverse strand, counting down.
CAGCCTGACAGAATAGAGAGAAATTTTAGTACCTTCCTTTCCGTGGCCTTCTCGTTCTCCAGGCCGCGGCAGCAGAGGAGCAGCTCGTGCAGCGGGAGACTCATCCTGCTTCATCTACACACTCCCCGCTGGGGATGGAGATCCAGGCACTTCAGTGTTTACTCAATTCAACATTTACTTTAGTTAATCCACAGGTTCCTGTCAGCCTGAGAGAAAGTAGAGGTGGTCTCAGGAATATATACTCAATGAATAAAAGCAGAAGCATCTGTGCTTGGGTTAAAATACAAAAGTACAAGAGTTCATTGACTTAAGGTGGCCTGTGTGGATGTCGATTATATTGTCTTACTACTTACTGTAAACCAGAAACAATTTTTATTAAAATAGCTCACATACTTAAGTATGATTAGAGGGGAGTCCTTTTGTAATGAAATCCAATTTTATCAACAGTATTTACTAAAATGCAAAAAAAAACAGCTGACTATAACAAATATTTAACTTTTTATAAGAAAAACACATAGCTGATCGTAATGAACATGTAGTTGTCTATAGTAAAAATATGAAACTATTAAAATTGTTTATATTTAAACAGAGAGGTGAAGCCCAGCCATGGACTGTATTTTCCCATTTAGTAGAAAACCTCCCTTTAAATTTTCAATGATGGTTTATCGTTCATTTGGCAAAGAAAAGAGGGAATTTTCCAAACGTAACTGCATTAAAAATATATGGACATAGTGCTCGCAATCTAGCCTATTTTACCTACTCTCAATTTATCTTTGAAACAACTTTGTTGTCAAACAGGCATTATGATTTAAACCTTAAAATGTAATCTGATTTCCGAGATTTGAGTTAGACCATTCAGACTGCGATGTAAACATGGGGATTAAGTTTAGTTTCGTTGTCGAATGATCCGTTCCACCTTAAAAAAAAAAGAGGTAGTTGCATGGAGGTGCCTACAGCTCTGCCATGTAAACACTGAGAGATTTAAGGTGGGCCGGAGAGTTCCAGCAAGAAGCTGCAGAACAGAGCAAACGGCCACGTTTTAAAGCTCCAACAAGGCAAAACAACATCAGGATGCTCACATACTTCTGTTTATTCTCTGAGTATCTCAGAACTTACCTCCATGTGCATCTTCTCCACGCCTTCCTCTTTTCTTCTTCTGCTGAAACCCCTTCCCTCTCCGTGCATCAGCACCATCTACCAGCGCGTCTGAGAAATATCATTCAAGTTTCACCGCTCTTTTATTAAAAAATGACAAATTATTCCCTTGCAGAGACTTTATGTACTCGTTTTCTTTTCCAAAGGAATATGTGATCATTTCTGATGCTTCGTAAGGACGCTACTTGATTCCTGCCCTAAATGTTCTTCTCAGTCTTCATCTGATGTGGACCTTGTACTCTCCTCTTAAAAATATATTTCTGTAAGCAGCGGATTTGCCAATAAGTAAATTCGATCCATTCGTCTCAAACATAGCATTTCTGCCCCTGCACTCAGAAAATGAATCATGACATATTTAGGTATTTGCATCTATTTGGTTTATATAAATAATTATATATATTTAATTTATTTAATCAAATTCTTTTAAATCAGCATTTATCTGTTCTTTGTGAAAACAATGAAATTGATTTAAATATGATGAGCTTTGGATCCAGCAAGATTCATTTAGTTCAAATGTATGAGATTGTTATATCAGGTTTATTTAAAGGTACAACTGCCATTGTTAATTCGAATCACATCGGGTTTATTGTTATTATTACATAAATCTGATTCTTAATTGTTTCATTTGCATTTGACTGACAGATATACAGCACATAAAGTTTACAGGCCTGTTTCTGTTAAATATAATTGATTAGAATTGATGAATTGATGAAATATTTATTTGAGTGTGAGTGTATTATTTATTGAAGCAGCACATTTGAAATTATTGATTGGTGTTTGGTCTCTTAGAAAGCAGTTTCATGTAGTCAAGTAGGTTGTTATTGTCAAGTCTACAGTATACACACAGTACATAGCACAACATTCCTCCGGGAGCATGGTGCAACACAAGAGGAGAACAGAACAGAATACAAGAGCAACAACACAACAGTATAGGACAAGAAAAGAAAAGACAAGACAACGTTCAGTGCAACTGCCAGCGGCTACTCTGAGGATAAATACAGTATTTTGACCGGTACTCTATTCTAGCCGCAGAGATGCGCAAAGTTGCAAAACAGAGTTTCTGTGTGCAAAAATAAAATGTAGAACAGCAATAAATATGTTTAATAAGTGTGTATGTGTGTGTTTTAGGCTTCAGTTTATGTTCGCTAATAAAGTAGCAGAAATATCCCTTCAGATGGTTCATATATATTCTCTCTAACAATTTAACATTAAATTTACTCCTAATTTCTCTGCTGGTTGCTCCTTATCTCTCATTGTTTCTCAGAAAAAATGATCAGCTTTTCTGGGAGTGTTTTTACTCCAAGGACTTTTGGACTGACTTTTCTAACTTTACCAAATGGATTAGCCATTTTTAATTAGAAACTGAGGAACAGTTCATCCTGGACTGAACACTCCTCTTGCCTTTTGGCTAGAAATACACTTTTGCAATGTACTATATATATAATTATAAATATACATAATTAGGGAACCACTTGTGTGTATAATTAATAACGTATGTTTTCTTGTATAATGTTGTACATGCAAATGTTCCTGGACATTTAAATTAAATTAAATTAAATAAATAACAATGGAGGTTAATGACACCAGACTTCTGTCATTCAATTTCTTATTTCATTCAAATGGTTACTGTTTCCAACCGTTTTGTTGGCAAGCTTTGTCTCCTAAAACTAAACCCGTTCATGGTTAAGGGATACATGCAGGACGTCGTGAGGCAAAATATTCCCCGAGAAAAAAATGTAAATATAGTGTGTGGAATCGGTATTCGGTATTCGGTATTCGGATTGAAAAGAAAACGAGTGGTCGCGTCCAGACCTGCGCGGTCCGTTTCGTGTGTGGGCGGGGCATAGCGATTATAGACCCGCCCCTACATTCTGTTGGAAACATGGCTGCTGCGTGGAGGAACAAACGCGTGGCCGCTTCCCAGCCGGGCTTCTTAACCCTACGGACCGGTCCGGGTTCGGGTTCGGACGGCGGGGAGAGTGCAGGACGCAGAAAGCGCGTGAACAAAAATAAGAAGAAAAATTGGAACAAATACAGCGACATCAACGATGTGGAGGACTTTCTGGATGACGTGAGGCTTCAGGAAAGAGCCGTGGGGTGAGGAGTTCTCTCTCGCAGCTGAGGAGTTTATTTCTCTTCATTATCCTCGTCAGGACATCACACTGGTTGGGAATTATAATGTTTAATTGCTGTTTAACCGCTCATAAATTATGATAAACTCGTTTGGCCATGTGGGCTACACGGCTGGTGGTCACGTGGTTAGAGAAACGGAGACGTCTCAAATGACTCACTGCTACCTACCCCTTATTTCCAAGATAGTTACTCGAGTGTAGCTAGTTTACATACATCTGCTCTAAGCAATGCGTTCAATTTGAGCACACAAGTCCCAAAATGCTTTTAATTATTTGTGTTAAGCTCTGCTTAGGGGCTGGAGCAGCTTAAAAAAAGGTAGTGCACTAACTAGGGAGCAGGGAACGAATTGTGACACGACCCGTGTACCAAAGTATATTCCTGATTGCTTTTACCTTTTTTATTGATTTCCATTGCGCTTGAAACATTCATTTTGGTTCAGTTTCTTGATGTATGTACCCTGTTTGGGTTACTATATTGAATTAATTTTGTTAATTGCCGCCAAGCTCTTTTGAAATACTTTGAAACGCATTATATTTACAAAAGATGAACAAGGTTAAGGTTCATATTCAAACTGATATTCTTATAACCGTTTTGATTTGTCTGTTTCTCTAAATAGTGCGTCACCCAACTGCTTTTTCATAGATTAACATTCGAGCTGAAACAAACCTGTGCAGTGACTGTACTATGCAGGGTTTCTCAGTTAAATTGTTGATTATGTACCAGTAGGGGAACATCTGAGACAGACCTGTTGAGTGATCATTAAAACAGGCTTTAAGAAGTTGATCCAGAATTGTGAAAATAGTCTCATGAAGGTGAAGGAATGAAGGACAAGCTGTAGAGTCTGAGCTCCCTGCTCTCCTCATTCTTTTGTATAGAGGCCTGATAGCTGATAAACCGGACGACAGCCTCTTCTTTGTGGACATTGGAGACAAGGAGAGCGTTCCTGAACCAGGTAACCTTCTAACATTTCTGAACAGACTGTTGTGATGTTTTTGGCCATTGACAAGCCGGTCCTCTGTCTCTGTTCTTCTAGATCCTGTCAGAAAGAAGGGAAAATTCTTGAAACCCCTACATATCGATTTAATCCTTCAGCCAGATTCTCATGTTGCGCCACCAAAAGAGTAAGAAACCCTTTTGTTGCTTGCCAAGATGTTCCAATTTACACACTATGCTTTGTACTATAACTTTAAATGACTGTGTGAACAGAATGTTTAGTGTGTTTGTGTGTATAATGTGAAACGGTATGTTATAGAGACTCAGATTTCATTTCAGTGGAGGTGTGTCTCCAACAACAATCCAGCTGATGTTGATGGTATTATAATGGCAAATCTGAAGTAAATCACTTCTTAGTGATCTATTTTGTCTTACAACTCACTGTGTGTGTCCCTCCACCAGGAATGGATTTAGTTTTAGGACTAAAAGATTCTCCGAACGCTGGTACAATAGGGTCTCATTTTGTGGAATAACACTCACCTCCACTGTGAGATTTTGAGTTTTTCTAAAATGAAGAATTTCAAACCAAAGCCGCACTGAACCGCTCGATTTACAAACTTAACAGTTGGGGAATTTTTTTAAAAATCAGGAGTTCTCTGGAGTGTTCTCCTGTGTCTGTGTGAGAAGAGCTCCGTGCCCTGTGATGATTCCATCCTTGCGCTCCCAGTATTTCTTTGGGAATGTGAAGATTACATTTGAGGACCTGAAGGACTGTTGTGTGAACGTCCTGCAGGATCTGAGGGCAAGAGACCCTGTTCTCTTAAACACACACACAGACAGTCAGTCCTGCTGTAAATAAAGGAGAACATTTTAGGAAGGATCAGATGTGAGGCAGAAAAGTTGTGGACAGATCTTCACATACTGTCTGATAAAGGGTCTGATCTCTCACACACTACTCTTCTCACATACTCTGGTGGTGTGTTTTTGGAGACTGTAGTAACTCCTGTAGATCTTCAGTGTGTTCTGTTCTCAGGTCAGTCTCTAACTCTAACTCTCTCTCTGTTCAGTATTTTGGCTCATCAGCGGCCGAACGCCAGGAAGGAGCGCCACAGGGCCCAGGCGGCCGAGAGGCGGGCCGCCATGGGCGTGTTGCCACGGCGACAGAAGCTTCTCCGAAAACCAGCGACAGCCGCGTCCGTGAAGGAGAAGCCGGTGACCACCAAAGACCCGGAGAGAAACTTCTACGACCTCTGGAGCTCAGCCGGTGAGTCCCATCTCCCGGGCCCTCTCAGGCTTTAATCTTAATTTATAGCACAGAAGTAATATAACCTGGGATATTTCTACAGGTGGTATTACAGCATAGAATTAATATAACCTAGGATTATTGAGAGCTCCATTTTAGACACTGGGTTTAACATGAACTGGTTTTACTTACACGGCTCCTGTAAAACACTGGGTTCAATATAGCCTGAGTTTATTAACACTGCTCCTTTTGAACCCTGCTATTAATATATCCTGGGTTTTTAACCTGGCTTTTTTTAAACCCTGGGTTCAATATAACCTGGGTTTATTAATGCGGCTCCTTTTAAACCCTGGGTTCAATATAACCTGGGTTTATTAATGCGGCTCCTTTTAAACCCTGGGATTAATATAACCTGGGTTTATTAATGCGGCTCCTTTTAAACCCTGGGATTAATATAACCTGGGTTTATTAATGCGGCTCCTTTTAAACCCTGGGATTAATATAATTTGGGATTATTTCTACCGCCCTTTAATATAACCTGCAACTGCTATTAAGACAGAAAAATGTACCTAAAGCACACATTATGTTCGAATGTGAAGCGGCAGTAATATTGTCTCTCACCTCTCCATTTACAGCTGTAAGTAAGTGAAGACGCTAAGTTTAATTAATGGTCGTATTCGTTTGAAAAGGTGAAGTGTGTTCTCCGTGCCCTGTGATGATTCCATCCTTGCGCTCCCAGTATTTCTTTGGGAATGTGAAGATGACCTATTGGGACCTGGAGGACTGTTGTGTGAACGTCCTGCAGGATCTGAGGGCGGTGGAAGCTCTTTTGTTTATGTGCATGTTTTTGTACAGTATTCTTACATTTCTCTTTGGTTCAGTTCTCCTCTTACTGCTGACATGCTGAACAAAATCCTGTTTCCGTTACATTTTTCTACAGTTACCCAGAAAATGGACAGATTTGGCGTGTAGCTTTTTTGGTAATCTTTTTTCGTTATGGTGTAAATTCAGGAAAGTTCATTTATTGGCTATAATTGATCAGACTGGAGAACACTGGTTTTCTAGTGAAGGAAAGGGAACTGCTATTCAACCTGCAGGACATCACCTATGGAGATCTTGTCCTCTGTCCACAGATTTCCGAAGTCCAAGTGTTTTTCTTAAAGAATTGAGCTTTATTTGTGCTGTAACAGCCTCCGTCCTTCGCAGGTCCTGAGACAGCCGACCCCTACTACCTCCAGCAGACCAAGAAGGCGCTGGTGAAGGTGAGGATAGCCTCTTGGTGGATGGTCAGTCATGTTTTTATTGTCTGACAGATGTCTGAGGTGTGTCTTGTCCTGCAGAGGCCAGAGAAGCTGAATGAGAAGCCCTCAGCTCTTCCTGCAGTGGAAGTTGTGGCTCCTGGGGCCTCCTACAACCCTGACTTCTTCTCTCACCAGGTACACACACACACACACACACACACACACACCCCTCTAACGCTTAAACAGTGGACCAAGACTAATTAGATGACTAACATCAGTAATCAATATGTTTCCTCCGTTATGTCAGTTTTGTGTTATGGTCATGCCAGTGAAACACATCTCATTCAATTTTACTGCCAAATTAGTCTGGAAGATGTTTTAATAAGGCACCACATAAAGCATTGTACTGCTAATCAAATCTGGTTTAGAAATCTTTGTTTATTTGAGGCTTTTTTTTGCTTGTGTTTTACCTTTGACACAGGTGTTTTTGCTGGTATGGCATTAAACAGAATATTTACTTTAGGTTTGTTTCTAATGGTGCATTCGCGACTTTAAATGAAATCCGGTTACACTGATTGAATGAAAGTTAAGATTTGGTTTTTTTTTTTTTGTTGTTGTTTTTTGTTTTTTTTTTCTTCTGAAGACATGAGGTTTTGTGTTTTTCTGTATTTATGGGGACTGTCTGTCTCTGCTCATGGTCAGAGTGTGATCTGATCTTGGGTTGTGGCCTGTGTGATTATTCAGTGTAATGTAAACAAGAACAACACAGCGTCTCGTCCTGCAGGGGCCTGTTAACGTCCACGCGACATTTATGTGCGTGTGTGCTCATTCCAGGCTCTGCTGCTGGAGGCCCACGAGGTGGAGGTGAAGAAGCTGAAGGTGGAGGAGAAGCTGGCGCGACAGACGGCCATTAATAAAGCGGATGTTGCCACACAGGTAAAATATTAACTGTTTATAACTGTAATAACTATTAAGCAAACATATTAATCCTTCCCCAAGTTTAACCACTCCATATAACACATTCATGCTACAGGCCTCTTATTGTGCATTTGTGTGTAGGAGAGCACCTTTAAAGAGCAGATAGAAGGTCTGGTTGAGGACGAGGAGGAGAAACATCATGCCGAACACTCGGTTGTTGATGCTGAAGATGAAGCCGCTGCTTCAGCAGCTCAGCAGGAGAAGAAAACTGAGAAACAGAGGAAGAAGGAAAAGGCGGAGAGGAAGAAGGTACTGAAGCTGAAGAAGGACCACAGAGCTTTCTCGAGTCCTCCTGGGTTCTAAACCTGCTGTTTGTCCTCGATCATATAACAGGAGTTGCAGAAGAAGGCGGATCGTAAGGTGATTGACAGCCGGCAGCAGCTCTTCCAGCTGCGCTCTATTGGTGCAGAGCTGAAGAAGAGGGAGCAGCGGACCAAGAGCAGGCAGATGAAGCGCAAGGCCCAGCAGGAGGCTCAGAAGATGCTGCCTCGCCGTCTGGGCAGACTGAAGTTAGTACCGTCGCTCTTTAGAGACGATCGCCACTGATTTCCGGTTTTCACTGTAATTCTATGTTCAGATCTTATCTAGTGGATTTTTTGTGAAACTCTTAGTCAGAACTATTCACAGTGAAATGATTGGAACCAGACAGCTGCCACTAAAAACGTGTTCTTCCATGAAATGGTTCTGGTTAAGTCTGATGTTAGAGTTTTGAGAAGATTTTGGTCCTGTAAATAAGCCTTTCATGATGGAGGTGTACATGCAGGCTGTAAAACATAATGGCTGGATTTGTGCTGGAGATATCTGGTTCCATTTACCTCTGCTGTAAAGGAATCAGTCTCTATTAGAGTTGAGTATGGTTTGGGTTTTTTTTGTTACCTGTGCCAAATCCATACTTTAAAAACTGTACCGTGTCAACCCACCAACTCCTGAATATCTCTCGCTCTCTTATGAGGAAACGCAGCTTTCATTATAAACATTTTCTTGTTCCCAAAACACATTTTTAAAAGTATTTGTTTGAAATATGCATTCGTAAAACACACGTTATTTGTGCCTTTCCGAATACCGTATTTGGGACCATCCCTACAATCCTGACTATCCTGACAACCTCTGAATCTGTGGAGAAATTGGGGTTCCAGAGGCGCATTGTTTGGTTTTTGGGGAAAATGCTGTATTTTTTTTTTTGTTTTGTTTTTTCATGGCCTCATCCTGCAAGTTCTGCAGGTGTTAGTCAGTCAGTGGGAAGTGGTCACTATGGTTACCGCTACAATTATAACAGGCACAAAAGAGGCAGCTTGGTCTCAGGACCCCATTACAATAATAGACATGCTGCTAGGAGCTATTTGCTGGAAGAGAATGGTAAACCAGGAGTATGAGTAATACATCACTAAATTATCTGTGCTTCGGGGGGTCAAGTTATACATTTCAGCCATTTAAGTGCCACCGAAATTCATGTTCTGTTTCGGTCCGGTACATACCGACTACATAAGTACCAGCTCCGTATTGGCATCAGTTTTTGGTACCCAACACTAGTCTCTATATTGAACCAATAGTTTCACACCAATCCCACTCAGTTATGGGGAATTATGTATATTGGCGACGATCCCCTGATTGTTTCTGGAAATGGTAGATGTCCTAAACTCAAACTGAGACCCGGAATAGTGTGAATATTCTGACACTTCTGATGGTATTGCTATCTGTAGGTCCTTTAAATCCTCACCTGATTTATTCTTTCTTCTAGGTATCAGACACCTGATCTAGATGTGCAGCTGAGTGATGAGATTCCGGGGTCCCTCCGTACACTCAAGGTGTGTTTGTAGTTTTGGGACAGACAATACCAACACACACACAAATGTATAGGTGTGTGTGTGTGTTCTATATTACACAACACGCAGAGGGTCTGGCAGGGGTGCAAAGAAAAAAGATTAGTAAAAATCTTTTCACTAGTAATATTTTTCTTTTTCTTTTTTAGTTTGGGGTTGCATAGCAGCACTCAAATAGACATTAATTTGAAAGTTCTTCACTTTAATGCTACCTCTGATGCTTCGATTTGGTTTATGAACCATAGTAATGTCACTTTGCTTTATTCCTGCTGCGTTTTCCTGTGTTAACCCTTATTTCACACCAAACTCACTCTGACCCACTCGGTTTGCAAACTTAACAGTAGAGAAATCAGGAGTTCTCTGGAGTGTTCTCCTGTGTCTGTGTGAGAAGAGCTCCGTGCCCTGTGATGATTCCATCCTTGCGCTCCCAGTATTTCTTTGGGAATGTGAAGATTACCTTTTAGGACCTGGAGGACTGTTGTGTGAACGTCCTGCAGGATCTGAGGGCAAGAGACCCTGTTCTCTTAAACACACACACAGTCCGGCTGTAGCATCACTAACTTCAGTTCCAGCAGATAGTCTGAGCAGGTTCAAATTTAATATGTAAATAAGAATTAGAAACTATTAGGAAGGATCAATAGTGAGGTAGAGTTGTGGTCAGATGTTCACACACTGTCATCACACACTCCTTCACACACACACTGTCTGATAAAGGGTCTGATCACACACTCTAATCTCGACACACACTGAAAGACTTTACTGAGTTTATTAAAAACTTTGGGTCAATTAATGCCAGCTTTGTAAATGTATTAATACTTGAATGCAGTTGTGATGAAACTGGAAATTGTGAAATTGAGTTTTGTCAAAGCTCTGATGCCTGGACTGAAAATAAACGGGTGCATCACAAATGTCTTCACGAACTTCAACTCTAACAATTTACAAACATAATAAAATGAGCGTCGCTCGGTTCTCTCCCCGGTGCCGTTTTTAGTGGGAAATATTTCTGAATGTGTGTGTTTTCTGTTCTTCCGTCTGCAGCCAGAGGGCAGCGTCCTCAAAGACCGCTTTAAGAGCCTGCAGAAGAGGAACCTGATCGAGCCCCGAGAGCGCGCCAAGTACGAGTCCTTCACTTCTTCTCAAACCAGAACCCTTTCAGTCCTGGGTGCTTCAAGTCTGGTGTGATTTTGATGGACTGATTAGTCTCCTGCTGTGCTTCTGACGGTTCTCTTGTGTGTTTTGCAGGTTCAAGCGGAAACACAAGCTGAAGTATGTGGAGAAGAGGGCCTTCAAAGAGATCAAGTGATGAGGATTTTGGTGCCGCTTCCTTTTTACCTGTTTCTGTGTTCAAAGCAGAAAAAAAACTTGATCGAATTGCCTCATGGAGCGCCATCTCTGGGATCCTCCCAGCACATTTTTCAGACTTGAACCTTTGTGTTGTTGCTTCTGTGGATCCAGGGATGGGGGTTCCTCTCGTGCTCTTCAGTTAAAAGCCTGGATCAGAAAGTCAAACCTACCAGCTGTGGACTGGCTGTGTCCACCATGCTCATACTGTTCAGTAAAAGCTGCAGATTGTGGCTATAACACACACGCACACACGCATACACACTCATACACACTCACTCTCTCTCCAGCTGAGGCTTAATGCAGGTCTGCTGCCGAACAGTCAGGCTTAACATCAAAGCCAAAATGGCCCTCCACAATACGTGAGGCGATTAAAGTCTGATATTTAATGCTGCCCGTCGGGATTTGGACTCTTCCGACAGTCATGTCTGGGATTGTGTTCTGCTTCTGTTGAAAGTGTAATTAAATTTATATCAATTTCTGGGTTTGTTTTTCTGGATGTTTGTTTTGTGCAGAGGAACGTGCAGGAGTGCTCTTCAGCGGTTGCATTCATTTAACGGGTGATTTCCTCTCACCGCTGCACAGGCCGTGTCAATCATCCTGTTACATCTCCAGCCCCGCCCATCTGCCGCACCTTTTTGAGCCTGTTGATCAATATTCAATTATACGTCTCAGTGGAGGTGTGTGATGGATGTCAGGGAGGAAATGAGCTGCTCACTGAGCTGGAGTACCTCCTCCCACCTCTTCTTCATATTTAGCTTCCGAGGTAGAGTGACCACCTGTCCCGCTTTACGTTGCACTGTACAGCAATTTCACCCTATTTCACGCCTCACGCAAATTGAG
>JBBKCR010167870.1:0-15644 GCA_037577295.1 Ladigesia roloffi | reverse complement strand
AAGTAAAGTAAACTTACTTGCTTTCCTATATTTAGTAAACTTTATTAAACATAACAGCTATTAATGCACACATTAGAAATGTTACATAAATGACTGATATGTAGTTTATGCAGCTTGTAGATATGTAGTTTATGTATATGTAGTATTTTTTTAGTATATTGTGCACTTTCAGACCCTAGTTTTGATTTGTATACAAGGATTATTATAAATAAAACAGTTTGATCAGAACAGTGGTGTTGTAATAACTGTGTTAAAAACAGAAGTATAATAGTAAATAAATATCACTTATGAATATCGGTACATAAACATGCAAATAATTGGTATCGGTATCGGTAATAAAAAATCTATATCGGTCAATCACTAGTTAGCACCCCTGTTTCACCCCCTTCTTCTCTCTCTAGATTTCACACAACTCTCTTGGTAAGCTGGTTTGTTAATTGTATGACTTTCTGTCATGATTATTTTTTAAATAATGGTCCTACCGTTAAATATGTATTTGTAAATGAACAGAGACATGCATTTTTCTAACATGTTTATTCCATTAACACAGTATGTGTGTGCATGTGTGTGTGTGTGTGTGTGAGAGAGAGAGAGAGAAAGTTTTTAACTTTTATATGAGGGCCTATTGGATATTTGTATAAAATTATTTCAGTATATCTAAACAATATTTAGTCATGAGATTATAATATACCAACAGCTGGATGACATATTTGTTAGGGCATTGGCCCTGCAATCAGAGGATTGGTGTTCAAATCCCAACTGCTAGTGTCACCGCTGAGGTACCGTCGCCTCACACTGCTCCCTTGTTTCACTTGGTTAAATGCAGAGAAATAATTTCACTGTGTGTTGTAATTTTATGATTAAACATGTGACAAATAAAGCAATCTAGTACATAAACTATTTCTACTTACGAATGTTTCAAATGTAAAAGTGTACAGGTGATAACTGCACCAGGTGTCATATCTAAGGTCTTTGCTGAGGCTCTGTAGCTTTTTTCCATTTGACAATTGTTTAATATCATTGTGGAGAACATGAAGAAACTCCTTAAGCATATGAGATAGGGGTCAATTAAGCTGAAGTTTTGTGTTTTTGCTGGATTTGCATTGGAGTATTTTCCAGTTTTAGTGACAACTGTGGTCAGCGTGGCTGGCTATGGTGAGCTTTACAAAGTTTGGTTTCTCTTAAATCATAACCTTCACAAAGCTGGAATAGCTTCCTATGCCTGAGACATTGTGAATCAATGGTGCTTTTTAAGGGCAAGATGAGAATCAAATAATACATACCAGGAAACCAAGACAATGGGGTCACAAACGACTGGTCCTCGCTCGATTAGAAGCTTCCACCTGAGCTACCAGATGTATGTGCGATTGGGAAACTGGCTCTGTGCTTGGTAGAACCAATACCAAGGAATCTGAATTTCAGGCAATATTTTGACAACAACAAGTGTCAAAAAGAAATTGTATCAATGTCTCATGTTTCACCTGATAAATATTACCTTAGTAACATGTAGGCTAACTTACAGATGGTTCTCTGTGGAAATTCAAATATGATGCCAGACAACGAGGGTGAAGAACACGGGAGGAGAGGAGGAAGCAGGGGCCACAGCTCCTGTTCCAAATCAGGACAGTCCTTCACACAGGCCAATATTGCTGCCATCGCTCTGTGTCCTCCTAGACTTAGCATTCTTCTTATGTTTATCGTGTTATTTTTTCTTTGCACTTATTTCATATGATAGACAAACTCTGCTGGACATTTGACACATTATTTTGCACCCACCTCCAATTACTACTTGTAAATATAGAACTTTACATTTTTATTTGACTTATTTTGTTCTTTTCTGTTTCTTGTAGTACTTTTTTACTTCTATCTACTTACCTTTATGTAAATTGGGAGAGGAACACGAGACTTTCATTATGGTAATGAGGCTGCATAACTGTACATCTTGAAACTAATGCTTGACAAGAAGGGAATATGCAGTCACTGTGAGCACAGGAACACCTAAAGTCATGTGCAAAAAGTGCAACATACACCTTAGTTTCACAGCTGAGAATAACTGTTTTTTGAAGAAAAATCCATACATGACATGTCATAGTACCCTACATGCTACAAAGATGCACCTCTATCAAAATCTAACATGTAAATATGTTTTGAGTCTCCGTTTTTTGCTTAGTGACATTGTTGACATTTAAAACATAATTCATTAAAAATATATCTCTGATAATTTATTCATAATCTCTCAATTTCTTAATTTTCCCTGTGATGAATTAAGAATATTTTGGGTAGAGGGGTCTACACTCAATATAATATACCCAATAGAACCAGGAAATGAGGCAGGATCATTTGAACTTATACCATCAAATATGTGCATATGTATGAGTGTTAATCAGCTCAAATAACCTGTTATGAATTATTCAGTATAATACAAATAAGTAATTACAAAACTATTCTGTACCAGCTTCTGCTTCCACGACCCAGAGAGTTAGTTTAACCACAGAAGTTGACCCAATTCTGACTGGTGGCTTCAGCGCTCATGTCTGTTTTTTTGTTCTTGCATGATTATAAGCACCAGACGCTATTAGATCTTACATGACTGGGCCAGATGTGTCGGGCATTTGGACAAACACTTTGTCTTCTTTTTCCAGTCAAATAACCTTGCACGCAAATGCACATGTGCCGATAAAAATCAGAACATTCTGCAAACTACACAGTATCTTTGGCAACCTGTCCCTCATGTAGAGCTCACTCTGAAAAATAATCACTTGTTAAGTAACCTTCGTAGTCCTAATGGAAGCTAACTACACAATTTTATATGGAACCTGACCTGCAAACAGTCTGGGGTTGACATGCAAATTCAGCAGCACTATATGGAATCCTTAGAGATGCTATTTAACAGATTTGGCCAGAAAGCAGCATAAGTACTGTCTGCCAGAAGGAACCAATGAGGACTGCAGCCTGTCCTTATTATTACATCCAAACTACGTGCAGTTATGTCAGCTTTGCACATGTGTTTGGTTATGAACTGTTAAATAACATTGAAAAATATCGTCTCAGCATATGGCAAAACACTTATAAAAGACTTCTTGGTTAATGTAGTAGAACCTTGGGGAACCTAAGGCGAACACATTAAAACAGTAGACCATTTAGATTCCATTCCACCAAAAGGACATATTTCTCCCAGTGCTACATAAGAAGCCCATCCCGGATTAATACTGAACAATTTGTTCACTGGCTTTTACATAATTATTTTATTTGACACTATTTTAGTTGATTTTTGTTTATGATTCCACTTATAACAAGACCAAAGACAAGTTGACAGTAAAACAGAAACACTTGAAAAGTCCATTTTGATTATTTACAATAGTTAATTAAAAGGTTATTGTGATTATATCAATTTATATTATATATTGTATTTTGTATTTTGCTGAGAAGTAATTAATTTTAATTTAATTCTTACTTCAATTTTTTTTTATCCCTTAAAAAATGTGTGCTGCCTTCTTCACTATTCACATTAAATATATATTTAACAAACAAATATGAATGGTTATTATCCAATGACACAAACAAACCTTTCAGGGCATTCCAGATCAAATGTGGCAAGATTAGATTTGGCAACATCATTAGATTTGGTCAGGGGAGTGTATAAGAAGAGGAACGTCATGCTCTGAGCCCAGGCCTGAATCTACTCCGGCTACAAGAGGTAGTTTCCAAGACTGGCATTGCCAAAGGGGAAGCATAGGGCACCCTCCCTCACAGTCAGCACCCTGTGAACCTGTATAAGCTCACCCTGCAAACACATGTTGTGTCTTTGTTTCGGACATTTGCTAAAATGACCAGGATTTTATGGCATCAGAACTGCCAAGTTCTTCCTTACCTACAGTATTCAGGTAAAAACTAAAAAAAATTCTCAGACATTTCAGACTACCCCTGCAAGCAGTGGAGGTTCTATACCAAAATTTGTGTTCTTAATTGGCTGTTTAGTGCAGGGGGCCCTAACGGCTAGAACCGCCTATGTTTTGTGAGTGTTACTTTACACAAAGCTTACTAAGACCCTGGTGTTCCGTCGGTGGCACTACTGGTGGCCCTGCATGGAAAAGGATGTCATTTGTGGCAGCCTGCCAGGAGTGTATGATCAAAATGAAACATAGGGCCTAGCTTGCAGGACAGCTCCACCCCCTGCCCATTCTATCATGACCCTGGTCACGCCTGGTGCTGGACTTTATAATGGGGCAACATCATGATATTTGTCATAGTGGACCCCTTATTCAAAACCTGCAATTTCATAATTTTGCCAGGACCCAGTTTGACAGCAGATTCTGGAAAGTGTTCTGTCAGTTCTTGGGATCTTCGGTTAGCCTGTCATGTGGCTGCCACTCCCAGTCGGAATGTATCAGCCAGGATCTGGAGAAAACACTTTGTTGCTTTAAATCCTCCAACCCCTCCTCCTGATCAGACCACCTGTCCTGGGTGGAGTACGCCTGTATCATTCATGGTAATCCTTGCTCAGGATATCTTTACTGATTACCTTCCCCTCAGGGAAGACCCCTGAAAACTGGCTCACAACTATGTGGGACACTTCAACATAGACTGGTGAATAAACCAGGTCAACTACAACCTTCCAGACGAATTAATCTCACGTCTCACACCCCAGCCCTGTCCACAACCTCCTTGCACCTCACTTGATATGGGGATAGGCATCTTCTGGAGGTGTGTTGGGTTAGAGGTTCTACCCGGTACCTTGTGGGTTGGGATGGTCTGCAGGAGTGTTCATGGGTGCTGACGTTCCACATACTGGACCCCAAACTCATCTTGGCCTCCAGGTAACAACATGATCCACGGTTTGGAACTTCGGGTGCCATTCCCAAGAGGGGGGGGTTGGGGGCGGGGGAGGGTGGGGGGAGATCAGCTTGAGGCTGGACATTCATTGGCCACTAGAGGGAGATCCAGGACCAGAGCAGCCAAGGGGGAGGCACAGGGCACAGCCTTCTTCACAAGCATCTTTGAAGTCCTCATTATGAGCTCACAAACACTAACGTCACAAGTCGTCATGTTGGACAGAGTGTCTGCATTGGCTATTTAAAGATTAACCCAGTAATTTTCAGTATCAGAGCCTCCAAGCTCTTCTTCATCTCCAGCATCTGGATGTTCCATTGTAGCGAAATGCTACAATAATTAATTGGAAGTTCCAAGCTCCCACCTTCTCTCTCTTTTGTTTACATTGTGGGTGTTAATGCACTCGCTTTTTGGCTCCTTTTGTGCACACATTTTGTCATTATCAGTCAGGTGCACACACTTCCTCCTGGGATTTGTCTTTCTGTTCGAGGGACTTATTCACCCCCCATTTCGATCTCACCAACCGGTCCCTCCCAGCATTTTATGCTCAGGGTATTTAATTAATGACTTAAATACATTGTTATTAATAAATAAATTACCACACTGTGGTGACCTGTGGCCCTCCAGGACTAATGACCCCTGCTCTAGTCCTTCACTAGTGCCCTGTTTCTGTCTGCAGAGACACTATTAGCTCAACATGTCTGGATAGACCACTTGAACTGACTTTAATTCACTCACTGATTGGTTCCTATATTAGAAACACATACTGCTAAAGTTCTCCCTACTGGTATGCAGTTGACTGTAGCCCATCTGTTGAAGCTCAAATGACAATCTCTGACTGCCGACCTGCCCTTGGCTGGATATTTAGCCGAATGGACCACCCTCAACTAACCAGTGATACTGAAGCATGTTAAAACCCCACCCAGACCCCCACAAACCACTATGCCCCTACAATGTCAGTGATCCGGTTCACAAATAATATGGATAAAGAAGTAGGAAGTGTATAACAGGTTAGTATTTGTATTATACCGGGACCTTTATAGAGGACTTATAAAAAGTCCAATGAGGGAATGTAAAGGATATATATTTTTTAGTAGATGTTGTAAGTATATCTGTGGAAGGGAAGCACTCACATGATATGGCGCTGAATTTCTTTAACTCCAATAAATTTGAGCTGGCCGTTGATTTCTGGAAGACTCTCGCATCTGACCAGGTTGACTCTCGGGTAGTACAGCAGGTAGGATAAGCACATCTCATCCCTTGTACTCAATCCGCCCTGCAGGTTACATGTCAACTTGGTGAACAATTGCTCTATTGGTGTAATCATTTTGTCCATTTTTTCCACTAAGCAAGTCTATCTGAGAGCAGCTTGACACAGTTAGATGTAAGTGTATGATGATTCAGGCTCTGTGTGCAGGGAGATATCATGCTGTCAGCTTTCAGACAGACAAAATGTTGAGTCTTGGCAATAACATAACATGAGACAAGGTCAGAGGTCACAGCACCAGAGGCCACGGAATCATGGAGTAAAGGTCATGTGACACAGAAATCGTCTTAAACAACTGGTGAAAGGACCTGGACAAGGCAGCCAAGACACACCTTAAGTATTGATTTAATAAGTTGTTGACCATAAAATGGATTGCTTATCACAAGGTTAACTGAGTAATTTTCCACATGGTTACCCCAAATAAATACCTGTTATTTTGGTTGAGACTTTCAGCTTGATAGAGCTGAACAGCAAAGTTCAGCAATAAGAGTCTGAATGCTGATCTGGGAGCGGGTTTCATCTTGGCCAGTGGTATGTAGCGAGACGCACGCTAACTCAGAAGCAGTGCCTTTGTGAATACAGTCCCAGTGTTTTGGCCGTGCTGTTTATGAGAGGTGGAGCGTCTCCAGAGGGAAGGCCGCTCAAAGTCTATGCTCCGTTCCTCGGTGCTGCAGCTCGTTTTGATGTGCCTGTATGAGGCGGTGCCAGCGACCCAATCCATCTGCTGTTTGCAGACACGCTGTTCAGCCAAGAGCCAGCAGGCTTTAGCACACAGGTCTGAACATCCCCTCCCAGTCTAACCTCTTTAGCGGCCTGAGTCAGTGAGTATGTGGCTCCATTCGATTATATTACATTATAATCCGCTCTTTCCGCTGCATTTTCTGAAAACTCATTCCAGAACATAGGCAACTTAATACATCGAACCATGTTTTCATTAAACAGCCGTTTTAGTTTAGGAGAGGACAAGTGTTCAAATGACTGGGAAAATAGAGCTGATTATGAATTCTCGTGAATCACTGCACTGCGTATAATCCAAACCTCCATAATACAGTGAGAAATGGGGCTTCAGCCAATTAACAAGCGATTACTTTGATGGCATTTTGCAATTTGTACTCAATTTCCATCATTGACTACACTTGTCTCAGATAATTGTACAAAGTCTGGTTCGCTCTTTGCCTATAGGCATGGCTGATTTGCACAAGAAAAGAAAAATGAGAGAGAGAGAGAGAGAGAGAAATAGAGAGCCACACTGTGGTCTACACAACAAATGACTCTTCAGATATTCAGATATAACAAATTATTACACAATAAATTACTCATTACATATTACAAATATTTTAAATATCTTACCCAAGTCATGTTCTGTCTGCCCTTGGTGTTGTATACGCATTCTGTAATAAAGGAGTCCCCCTGGATGTGACAAAAATGTAAAAGTAGTTCAATGGATGCCAAACAAGGGGCTCAGCTAGTCGTGTCATAATGTGAATTTATAAAATGATATGTTACTAATCAAAAAATTCTAGCATTTCATTTTTGGGCAGATCAGACATACATGGATATTTTTTTAAAGGGAGAATGGACCTACAAAAAAAAAAGCCAAAATAATCCTGGTTTTAACCTGGATAACAGGACTTGAATCATGTTTACATATGTAAAGTTACTCTTCACTATTAAGAGAAACATAGACTTCAGAATGAGCTACGTTGATCACAGTAACTTCATCTATAACCGTTGCTTCCTAAATATTTCAGCAGAGTTGATAAGCATGACTTGTTGGATGACTTGATCAGGCAAAATCAAGAAACATGGACATATTTTATTCAATTATTTGCATTGCTGTTTTTTTACATAATTAATTAATTTTTTTTTCAGTGTTCTGATTGACAAAGATGGCTTTATGGTTAGAATTGCATTGGTGCCTGTTAGTTTAGCATGCACAATCAGCATGTTTTTAAAATTGATTGTTAAAATTGATTTTTAGCTTAATTATTGATGTTTTGGTACAGGAATGGCACCATTTAGATTTTGCCTGATCATGGGCTTGAAAAAAGAATCTGCTGATATTGCTGACAAATAGCAAAGTTGTAGAGATGGATTAGATGTAATCAAGAAAACCTGTGATAAGGCAGGAGTACCCTAAATACAATAGCTGATATATTGAGGCACAGGCAATCAATACTGAAATTCGGCAGGTGCGACTGAAGCAGCAGGACACTAACAGGCAAAATATGCCGCTCAGGACTGAGGGGCTGAAACTCCTGGAAGTTGAAGTCGAACTGGTCATCTGAGGCCAGTGGAGGCATCTCGACCTGCTGACGGAAATGCCTGGTCCTGATCGCCCTGCCTGCCAAGTGAGCGTGTAGAAGAACCGCAAATACCCACACACCACCGGGCATCTCACTGTCCAGGGACTGCAGGGAAGGGAAGGGAGAGAGTTAGTGCAGTGGTTTATTGTTAATGTCCTCCATATCTATTGTACTGAAAAATTAACGAAATACTCTCTCTCTCCACCCTACAGAGTCTTATCCTGCTATTAAAAGATATCTGCAGCTTCGTTGAAAGTCTGCTTGAGTAATTGGCTACTTTTAATAAGATTGGGAGAGAAGCACGTTTTTCATGAGGGTACTTAAGAGGTGGTTTGCCTTTAAATCTCCTCAGAAACTTTATACAAGCAAAGTACCCTGACATTATAATCGATTTTCCACTCCCAATAGGACTATGATCGTAAAAAAATGATACCAGAAAAAAAGTGCTAATAGGTTGTATGTTCTAATTTTGCTATGATTTAAAACTTTTATTCCAAGAAAAGCCTAATTTAACAAGCCAGTACTGCAGATTCTGAAGGTTCTTTGATACTCAAAAGGATATTTAGTGCAGAGAAGGAAAAAATGCGAGGCTCACTTCATAAGAATAAAAGAGTGATGTTGAGAGACTAAAATTACAATATCAAAAGGAAAAAATATTAATACACATCTAGGAAAAGCCGTTTTTCTTGCTGAATCAATCAACTAACACAGTGGCCAGCCGGTGCTATGCAGCAGAAACTTGATGAGATAGCATAGATAGCCAACCCACAATTTCTGCCTTCTAAACACGTTTCTAACACATCCCTACCAACACAGGCATGCTAATGCTGCTGTTTTGTAGTGAAAAAGTTTAATTTAACAAGTATATCTTACAAATATGGAACACATTTTACTGAAATAAATCAAATTTCAAACTGGAATGACAAGCTATGAATTTGACCCATCCTCAGAAAACATGACAAATACCCAAAAATCTATTTTATTATTCAGATATCAGTACCTTCAATAGTTAAAAGAGCACCTTTGAGCATGCCTAACCAAGACAGGTTTGGTATTTGCAGTTGTTGTTTCTTTGGGTTTGCAGTGAATTTATAAGGCTATTGAGGCTAACAAGTAATACAAGTAAGTTGTGAGTGGTGAGTGGTTCATCTCAAATACGTTAGTGACCTTATTTCAAGTTATTCTTGGAAATAATGTATATAAAATGGACAAAAGGGCAGAACTAGCTGTAATTTCTATTTACATAGAGAACCGTATTGCTATATAAATAGAAATTAGAGCTAGCTCTGTCCTTTTGTCCATTTTTTATATATTATATGCAAAAACTACATAGATCTGGCAGAAAAATAGAAAAGCAAACTGGACACAAGACATGCCATTTAGACAAAGAGAGAAAATGTGTACACTTACTTTCCTTACTTAGCTAAAGTGGATGCAAGGAATATCTGGGACTTGTTACCTCCTGCAGGCACTCTTGTGTGCAGTGTCCCTCAGTTATGTAATGCTGCATGCCAGGAGGCAGCATGTGGTAAAGGCTGACCCACACACCAGTCTCAATCACCCCTGCATCGTAGGTCCGGAGCCTGGGGGTGTAGAAGAAGCGCAGGCCTGAGCTGTCCACCACTTCTGAGAGAAAGAGGAAAATAATGAAAATAACAAGAGTTGAGCATGTGACACCAGTTATTATCTTCACTTTACAGGAACACACATGGTAACAATGGTCCTTGGAGCAATTATGACCAACAACAGCACGTCGCCTATAACAACAAGCACAAGCAGTATGGAAGATACAAATAAATAACACAGTACTACAAGAAAAATAACCAATGGTGATTATGCAACAGATGCTAAAGTTGTAAAAAAAAAAATCCTAGTTTTGAACTATTAGACTTATTGCTCGAGGAATTCCAATTAAACTCTCTCTTCAAATACGTATTCTCTCTGGAATGATCTAAGACGACTATGCAGAGATGCATTTGACCCTCTATGGGCTAATTTAAGATTTCAGAAGTACATTAGTAACAGTTTAAGAATATGTAGTATTTATTTATGTAATAAAATAGAAAACACATTCCCTGAACCCTGCTACAAAACAAACATGTTATGCTTATATGCTTATATGCTGTCATACCAAATTACAGGTTTTATCACCATAGCGATCATCTTGCTGCTTATGTCACATGCAAATGAAATGTCATGACATTAAACATCAAAGTAACTGTCAGTCTAGTTAAGGGTAGAGATATGGCAGATAGATTAATGTGCTTAATCAAGATAAACAATAAATATTCACTGTCCGCTTTCTGCTGTAGCAATATATATTTCCCATTTCTGGGACTAATACATGTTTGTCTTATCAGTTATAACTGTAACAGATCCATACTAGCTTTCAACAGCAGCTTATGTGTTTGAGTATGCTGAATGCTGGACACTGATAGAAGCCTAATACTGTACCTGTTTCTAAGGCTGGGTTGTCAAAGTGCACCTCCAGCAGCACATATACTGGGTCAATTGCGGTTCCCATTGACATTCCTACATGTGCTGGATATGTGAATCCCTGGAAAAAAACAAAAACTTAAGTATTACGTGCTTCCATCTTGCCTACAGGATAATAAAAAAAGAGGTCAATGTCATGTTCTTTCTGTGGGTGGGATAGCCCTCTCTTTCCCTTTTCCCCACTGAGTCTGATGACAGCCAATGTGAGCATCTGTTAACGAACAGAATAACAAACAGTGTTGTCTTTCGGGTGAGCTGAGTTGTTCAATGGCGTTGTGATAATAGTGGCATTTTATGTGTTAGCCTCCACCTTCCCAGTTTGGTAGCACTGAGAATGACCTGACTAGCTGGGAAGTTTCTATGATTTCACTGAGGATAAAATAAGTACAAATCACTATTACACAAATGACAAACGACACTATTGAATGATACATCATATAATTTTGATATTATAATTGGTTATAATTGCTATGCAGTTTTACAAAAAGTCATCACAATGTGGAATGTCTCCAAAATGGACAAACCTTCTTATACTTGTGAGGCAGATAAAGAGGTCTGAAAAGTCTGACTCTCACCTCTCCACCAATGGCCCAAGCAAACACAACAGTTTCGCAGGTGATGAAGGAGTCAGGCATGTTGGGATGGAAGCACTCGTGGCCTGTGTTCAGTACGCTGTCATTCAGTGAGCTGTCACACTGGTACAGCAGGATGTGGTGCACCAGACTCTCATGACCCTTCTGGATCAGTGGCTCAATCTGTAAGGAATGCAACACACACAGCTGTAAGAGTAGCTCAACATGGAGAAAAATAACTCTACACAGAGAAAGGTAACTGCTTTCAGATGTTTTCTAGGTTTTCTAGCTGTACAACAAAAGATACATCACCACACCTTAACCCTTTAATGCACAACATGGGTCCGAAGGGACCCGGTTGCATGTAATTTGCTTTATATCTCTGCAATAACTCATTTTCATGAGACAACACTCCAGGAATTCCTTAACTTGTTTTTGTTTATTTCAAAAAAAATTTATTTATATCTCTAAACCTTTTTAAATAAAAATTATTTTTTTGTCACTACCCCTCTAACGTACAACATGCGTCCCAATTGACCCGCATTCATTTTCTATAAAGTTTTGTTGAAGGGTTAGTGTTTCTTAGCTAGTTTTAAAAAAATAATTGATTTTGTCATTAAATATGGCAAGTTTCTATCACTTATTTGTTTTGTTTTTTTAAAAACATCAATCATTGTTTTCATTCATTTATGGTTACTCCTTGAATTGTGACACTTTTTATGAACCTACATTATATTTGCACACATGGGTCACAAATGACCCGCATTCACCTTATATCTAAAATGACGCAAGAATCAGAATTTCTTTGCAGTATTGTTTGAAATCAGTTTAATTCAACATTTAATTTCAAAATTTATAATTATATTTTCAGCTTTTAACAAACATCAATAATTATGTTCATTCCACTATGGCTACTCCATGAATGGGAATATATTCTGTGAAACAATACCTTGGTTGAACACTCAAAGTGATTGTGACTAAAATAATGAATATTATTAGAAACATTTTAATACAAACAACAACAAAAAAATATTTCTAATACTAATCTGACTAAACCAGTAACCATAGTGAGCAATGGAGAACTGGATTATTAACTTTCAAACTGTGAAGACTATATAGAGAATAGAGAACATGAGAATGCGCCTAGACAGCTGTCTCAGTGTTTACATGAATCACAAATGGCCACAGTCACCTAGTTTTAGCCTCTCTCACTCGTCAAAGTCAAGTTATGTTAATCTCTGTACATCTGTGTAGCTGTGTACAATACTACACAATTATCTTCAATAATAACTATGTAATAATTCTGTAATATTTGAACTGAAAATTAATACTTACATATAGTTTTGCAGAAGTAGCTCTGTAAACTTCTTAAATGTGTGTCAACAGTCAATGGTCAACAGTGGTTAGCATTAAATGTCTTCCTGACTGGAAACATTTGCAAATATTATAGTTCCTCAGACTTTCCATAGGGAATAAATATGGGTCACTTACAATACTACCTAATTAAGAAACCTTTACAACCGTACAACATGAAATGGACTGATTTGAAAAGAGAAAACCATATACATTAGAAAAGAATGCGGTTCACTTTCAACTAGTGCTGTCAAGTGATTAAAGCTTGTGATCTAATTAATTACATGGTGTGGCAATTAATTAATCTCATTAATCACATCTAATCACACATACATACATACGTAACAGCAGTTTATTTTTTATCATTTATTATTGAATACAAGCCTATAACTTAGGCTACAATGTTCATGACATTTTTTTTCACTGACTGAACCAAACCAATGAATTAGGTTACAGTGACAGGTGACAGTTGTAAGTTTTGATAAACTACATCTCCCAGCTCTACACACACTCCAGCCACAGCGCTAAGTCTCCACCCCTCTGGAGGTCAGGATGGAGAAAGCTAAATGCTACTGCTAATTCCAGCCCAATTCCCCCCACTCCTCTCTCTCCTGCTGCCTCTAGCTCGACCAATACCTCTCCTACACTGCGATTCACCACTGCTACCCTTTATCTCGATGGGTAAAGTGTTGAAATAATCATGTTTGTGTTCACTTTTGCCTCGCATGTCCATGCAGCTGCGCTCCAAAGTTGAACCGGGAGACGCGCAAGCATCTTTTCCAAAAGGAAAATATTCCCCTTCAGAGTCAGAATTGGCAAAAAACATTCACAAGACATCATTGGACATCTGTTTATTAGCCATTTTGGCATTTTTTTTAAAATATCACATGCCTCCTCGCAAGCTGTGAACTGAACTATGCTCTCCGGCAGTGATTTGGGAAGATGACGTGCTTTTCTACCACATGTCTGCCAACTAGTGGCAGAGCTTAAAGCATTAATTGCGTTTATTAATGCGTTATTTTTTTCTGTGATTAATTAATCAAATTAATGCGTTAAATTCCCAGCCCTACTTTCAACCTATGTCTGGAAAATAATGGAAAAATTCCAAATCTATGTTTATACATAAGATACAAAAGTAAAAATAGTTTTTTTGTGCTTAAAACACTATGTAATTTATCAACTTTTTAAATATTACAAGCGAAAAGTATTGATTTTAGAAGCTTTAAGGGAGAAAACCATATCCATGCTTGGAATTACATTAGAAACGTATGCAGGTCACTTGGGACCCCATGTCTGCAAATTAATGGAGAAATTCCAAATACATGTTTATTTATACGATATAAAAGTAAAAATGACAAAAAAAAATGTTATGCTTTAAACCCAACCTAATTGATCAACTTTTAAAATATTATAGGGTTAAATGTATTGCTGTAAAAGAGAAAACCATGTCCATGCTTGGAATTACATTGGAAATGAACATGGGTCACTTGGGACCCATGTCTGCGAAATTAATGGAGAAATTCCAAATATATGTTTATTTATAAGATACAAAAGTAAAAATAAAGAAATCGATTTTTATGCATTAAACCCTACCTGATTTATCAACTCCTAAAATATTATAGGGTTAAATGTATTCTTTTTAGAAGTTGTAAGAGAGAAAACTATGTCCATGCTTGGAATTACATTGGAAATGAATGCGGGTCACTTGGGAACCATGTTGTTTGTTAGAGGGGGTTCCGTATTCACTTTTCACTTACTACACTCTCTTTTTTTATTCCCCACTGCCCCGTTTAGTCTTCAATCCACTCAAACTTAAACCCAATCAGATCCAGCTGTGCTCTTCAAACAACTGCTGTTTCCAAGGCTCTTATTGCCATTATGTACACCTTCAAAAAGACACTGATTTTAACACAAAAAATATCGCTGTCATTTACATAAGCAATCAATAATCTGCCAATGATTGATCAAATAATCATATGCAATTCCCTCAATCAATGCATGCTGTAGCAGCTCAAATTTAAATTAGATTTCATATACATTCAATTTGTAACCACCAACTCGTGAGATCCTGTATGGATTTTCGATGATCTACAAATTTTCTGTTTATCATTCAAACTGCAAAGTAATCTGCACACAGACCGTCATGGTGTTAGCAGCCACTCGAAGCTGCTGTAATTTAAGTTTGGTTTAAAGGACCTTTATGTTGACACTCCTGTTTTTCATTTATGTTTACAACAGCTTTTCTATTTGGAGTTGATCTTTGTATGGAGAGTGTCCCTGATTAGCGTAAGTATTTCAGTTCCACTGTGCCACAGTTTAAGTGTTTGTTCACCCTCACAGTAACCTTTGTTGAGCACATATTTTCAGTTTAATTCTGCAGGAAGTATCAGCCCTCTTGCTTGGTTTTGTTTTCTGTGTAAATAAAGGAAAGGAGGTAATATGGAATTCTGCTCCTGCGGCGCTTTCTTGGACCACGATACCTTCAGGGCAAACAACAAGTATGTATATATATATTTTCATAATGGCAATCAGTGGCAAGAATGAAACAATAGCTCTACAATCTATATATGTGTCAAAATAAGTTACAAAATAGACCTTCTGTACCATATACGCCCAGAAAACACTCCAAACAGGCTTAAAGTGTGTCCGTGTGTTTGTGTGTGGTTGTGAGAGAAAGAGAGAGAGAGAAAGAGAGAGAGAGAGAGAGAGAGAGAGAGAAAGAGAGAGAGAGAAAGAGAGGGAGAGAGAGAAAGAGAGAGAGAGAGAAATAGAGAGAAAGCGAGAGAGAGAGAGAGAGAGAGAGAGAGAGAGAAAGAGAGA